>CAJFCP010000635.1:0-10188 GCA_904066005.1 Synergus itoensis | reverse complement strand
AATCGATATAAAAACCAAAACAAATTTTGTTTGGAATTCCAAGCACATTACATCCTTTGGAATCTCCATACAGATCCATGCAGCCGGAGGGACTTAGCGCGTTTTTTGTAAAATCTTGTGTGGGAATCCATACAGAAACCAGAACAAATTTTGTTTGGAATTACATACACTCTAAAAAAAATTCTATTAACAGTGAAATTACGTTCCTTTCAAAATACATCCTTTGAAATTAAGCAGATTTCTTTTATCTTTCAAAGGAATTGTTTCACTGTTAAAAAATTCATCTGTTAAGTGCAAAAAGAAAATAGTTTTACCGATAAATGATTTCTTTTGTCTATGAAAAGAAATCCTTTAACTATTAAAGGTTTGCATTTGTAGGGTACTGGGTGAAGTGCGTCTATGCATGAGTGATTGTACATTGTTTTAGTTTTAGTTTCCCCATCAAAGGAAATATTTTGACAGTAAAAGGATAGCATTTGAAAGGAAAATCCTTTAACTGTTGAAGGATTTCCTCTCATGCCAATTTTGAATAGAAAATCCTTTTACGGTAAAAGGAATCGTTTGACCGTCAGTAGACTGTTTTTAGAGTGTGTCTTTTTTACAAGAAAATAACTTTTCGTTGACCTAAACGTTAAAAATAAAATAAATTTTATTATAGGTCTTTAAATTAATTATATTATTTTTAAAAAAAGTGAGAACAAATATCATATAACAAATATCATATTAGATATCATATATAATGTATATTATAGAGAAAAATAAATTATTCGTCTTCATCTTCTTCATTGACGACCGGTTCTTTTTCTTGGGCTTTTTTAGAGCGTAATGTTCTGAATCCTTCCCAATCCTTCGCTTTGGATATTGTTTCTCCCAGACCTTTGAAGAATTGCTTCTCCGTGAACATTATCTTCAAAGGATCAGTGTTATATTTCGTATCTAAAACATCTGAAAAGAAAATACATTATAAATATTAAAAAAAGAAAGATGAAATTATCCTTATTGTAAAAAAAATAATGTAATCAAATTGAGATTGATTACTTCTATTAATCTGATTAAATCCTTTTCAAAAACATTATTGAAACCGATTTACTTAATCATATTTAATCGAAGTATAGTGTTTTTGTTAAAAGGTTAGATATTATCAATTCTTGATACTATCTATAATTATGACGAATTGAACCAAGACGATATGTACTGTCTATGTAAGTAGATTTATTTGTTCTGATGTACATAGTGCGGTAGTGAAATGACAACTGAGTTTTATGGAAAACTTGTGAGAAATCGAAGGTGCAGAGCACCATTACAAAAGTTTTGGAAGGGATGACAATTTAAGTGGGAAAATGGTTGTTTACGCCTCTTTAGGATTTTCTGTAACCTGAAGTTCGTTTGGTCTATAAATTGAAATCAGATGAGGTTATCTTAAAAAGAGGAGTAGCACTATGGATCAATTAGGGCCCCATAGGATCGAGTCCTTCACAAGAGTACCGTCATAAAGGGCTTACGCCAAAACAAGCTGTAGTAGCCATAACGAAGACTTATAATAATAAAATTTTGAGATTAGTTTTCTCCTTTAAGTAAAGTACTAAAATTATAAATCTGTATTCGTTAATCGGGCCTTGAATCAGGTAAAGTACAGCAGATGTTCTCTACAGCATTTTGAGTCTATCTCATAATTTATGACTAAATTAGGTTTCTAAAAATTGTGGATTGAACCTTGAAATGGAAATATTTTGAAAATACAGTATAAATTATGATTAAATTTATAAGCTACGAAACAGTTTTCATTCGGGTCCAATGTTTTTTTTATATGTGAGCTATTCAATAGTGTTTTATTTAAATGAAGGTATTATGTACCTTGTAAAGCTTTGTAGAATGATGTCTCCTTAAAGACTAAAGCTTTCTGCTCAGTTTTTTTCTGCGCTGTATATTGCATCATGACATTCCTCGAAATGAATTTGTGTAACATATTTTTTAATGATCTTGTCAAAGATGTTTTCCTTGTCAATTAGACTGCATAAGGGGTTGTGCATAAATTACGTTGAGGATTTTTCCGTATATTTACCCCCTCCCCCCCTGCGTTGACAAGCGCAGGCTAACGATGTACTATCTGTATTACTATCCGTAGGTTTGGACTGAACCCCCCTCCTCCCCAAAAAGCTCAACGTAATTTATGCACAACCCCTAATATTCTTTTCTATAAAATTACAAATATAAAAAGTCAGTATAAATGATAAAATATGTAAAGTATAATTTAGCTTACTATTCGATTAAAGACACCACGAATGTACTGTCACTGTAAAAGTGTTAATTAAAAAAAAAAATAAAGTAAAAGAGTTAAATTTAATGCTAAATTTTAGTATTTTCTATACTTACAAAAGATTTCCTCATTGTACGATCAGCCAGTAAAGATTTGTCGAATTCTTGAAATTCAGTTAATTCCTTAAATGGTCGTTTAAATCATATTTTGCGACAAAAGATTGTTGATCTTCTGAAGCTTCTGCATATACTTTGTTTTCTAAAAGAGAGCTGCATCGAGAGATTTCTCTTGTTAGATGCTTTAATTGTAAATGCAGCTGATACTGACCATTCAATATTCTTTCAGAAAGTAAAACCGGATTTTCTGAAAAAAAGCATTAAAATTAAGAATATAAATACAAAATATTTTATGTCCTACTGTACATTTTAAAAATGATCGCGCTGGTGTGTCACAGACAAAGCATTTCAAGCGTACTTTATATTGATGACCAGAAATATTCATTTCAACAATAAACTCTTGTAAATACGCACCAGCGCTAACTGGTTTCGAATTTCCGTAGAAAATGCCTACAGGAAAAGGCTTATAAATGTTGAAGTCGTAGTGAATCCTGGCTGCTAAGACCCACATTTGTTTATTTCTAGAATTCGTCAATGGCATTCCATCGGCACTCACAATTATGTCGATAAATTCATTTTTGTGGGTTCTTGGATCCACACACCTCTGCAAACCTTTCTTTATTGAGAACTAAGGGAACGTTCATAAACCACGTAGCTCCATTTTGAATGCCGACTCGGCACGATGCTAGGGGGGGTGTCACACCCCTGACACCCCTCCCTCGTTACGCCCCTGATCACGGGACTTAAGACTGCCACGAAATTTTTCCACACAGGCACTTAGTTCAATAAATGTATTAAAAATTGCGTGGATTGTACTCAATTTTTGCTTGTCATTAGTTACACATTTCACATTGTCACTCAACTTTTCCGCAATGATCAAACATTCCGGCAAAAATTATGTGCTAAGTGATCCTCAGACATTTTAAATTTCATAGATTTGATCGTGTATCGGCAAGAAAATTCTCAACTTGTGTCACCACTTTTACCTTTTGAATATCTTGACCACAATAAGCACTTTTAAAAATTATCCGCTTCAAGATGGGCACAATTTATATTTTTTTACTTACTACTGTATTTTGACATTCGAATAATAAGTTTCTAAGTTTTAATTTCAACTTTTTTTTTAACTGAAAAATTACTATGAATTAAATGACTTTCCTTTACTTGCCATAATATCCCTTTACAATTAATTAAACTTTTTTTTTTTTCAGTCCTCGAATTCGAGCACTTGGATCGACAATACGACACATCGGATGGAGAATTTGAACTTCTTGGCTAACGACTGAAAATATAAAATTTTACAATCATTCACTCCCACATTTTTACGAAGCATTTGTTAGATTTGAGGCTTTTCATGTTTTTAATCGGATGCCATGTCAAAAGAACTTACAGGTTTTAACATACTTAACATAGCGCCAAATTTCTCCCAAAACATGATTATAAATAAGGAATTCAAACGAATTGAGAAGAAAATTTTTATTTAAATGTAAAAATAAATAATTTTTTTTTTTTTTTTTTAATTTTCTTAGATCACTCAACAATAATTTATGCAATTTTTTTCAATAACATAAGAGTATTTATTATTAAAACTAGAGGTGCCATTGTGAGCACATTCTCATCACACGTCGCGCTTAGTGTTACGCGCTTCGCGCGCTTGCCTTCGCTTACCAACCTTTATCGCTGCTATATACTTTTATTTAAATTACTTTAGTTCCAAATGAAGAAGAAAAGTAATTTACTTAAGGTTCTATCGACCTTAAGGAACACATTCCCATGTGTTCGAGCTTTGCGCTCGATATTTTATTAAAACCTCATTTAAACCTTGTCGGAAAATCTAAAATTCAAATTTTGAGCCAAATAACGCGAGGTACAGAGAAAATTGAGCAGTGTTCATTTTAATCATGAAAAAAATCTACAAACTAACAGACAGACAGACACATTGGTAAAAACATGTTTTTCTGGTTCAAGGGGTCACGAAAACTACTCATCCTATCAAAAATGATCAAGGGAGAATTTGTAGATCATTTTAAAACCAATAATTATGTTTTGATAATGTTCTCTGTATCTCACGTTATTTGGCTCAAAATTTGAATTTTAGATTTTTTAAGAAAATTCAAAAAGTTGTTATTTTCATCCTATAAGGCGTTCAAAAAGATACATTTTTCATCCTTTGACTATTTTTCATATCGTGCGTTATTTTGCTTTAAAATAATTTTTTTGTTTTGTTTTTTTTTTACTTTTCGAAATGCTCAAAATTTTTTAATTTTCATCCAAAATTGCTGATTAACGAACTTGACCTTCATTTTAGGGCACTAAAAGAGTATACCAAAGACCAATCCAATCGGACAATTCTTTCAAAAGTTATCGTGCTCACAAACTAAAAATCTACAGACAGACAGACACATTCGTAAAAACATGTTTTTCGGGTCCAGGGGGTCATAAAACGTGGACATTTGACAAAAAATGGAGGGGTCAAATTTTATACAAATCTAAGACATTCTCTTATGAGAATGTAAAAATATGTATTATAACATTTAGGGGATATTCAGTTTTTAGGAGAAATCTGCTCGCCAGCAAATCATGTTTCTTCATTTCAATCAATAAATTTCATAATAATGATAATGAATAAGGATTTATGTAAATAATTTTGAATACGTCGTCTGTGTGTTAAAGCTTCGAAAAGATACAATTTATACTCACGATTTTTAAAAGCAGTAGTTTTCTAGCAATTTCTCGAACGACTCACTACTTTTGAGAAATTTTCAGAAAATCAATTGCAAAAATGTAAATATAATATATGTATGGTACCGTAATTCTTGCTAGATTAATAAAATAATATCGATTGCACATACATGTATATGATATTTGTTTACTATGGCATTTGTGCTTTTGAAAAATAAAAGCAATTCGAGCAAAACGTGAAGGTTTTGGTTTTATTATTCCAAACAACTTTGTCCTCTAGATTACTTAATTTTAGTCAGTTGTTATTCCTGTGAAGTTCCACCCCCGCTATTAAAAATTCGAAATTTTGTTTTGAGTTCTGAGTTCCGTTTCAATAGTTCTAGATTTCCTGATATGCTTTCGGAATAGTTCTGACCTTTAAAGGGCAAAAAAATCAATTTTTATAAATGGGGGTCTAACTTCGAACTCGGAGAAAAATGGTCGTACAGAAAATAAAAAAAAAAGAAAATTGTAGCTTCAAGTGTCTACTTTTCAGATCTGGACAGTAAAATTTTTGCTCCGTACGATTATTTGGCGCGGAGTAATCGTTGATCAAAGCAGAAAAGTAAATTTTAACTTTGACCATCAATTACTCGGGAACAAATGATCGTACAGAAAATGGAAGTAGGGTTTTGGAAATTGCAAAACATTCTCTATGACATGAAATCAGTGGCTATTTATTGAATACATTTTTTTTGCAGTGATAATGTTGACTGAAAAAAAGTTTAAAATTTGCAAATTTAAGGATATTTGGAAAATTTGGTGTAACTTTGGATATAGTGGATGAACGAAGGATACCGTCGGTAATTTTTCAACCTTAAGGACATGCTCTACGGTGACGACGTAACCAATTTTTTTGGCGCTCACCATGTCCAAACGGAATGATATAACGCTCTCAAAATTTGGAATATAGGAAATGAGACATTAAATTGCGTTTGTATATTTAGTTGTAGTTAAAATTTTGAAAAAAAATCAAGTCGTTAAAGTAGGGATCCGATTTTTTTTCAAAATTATTGCTCCAACTAAATATTCCAACGTAATTTAATGTCTCATTTCCTATATTCTAAAGTTTGAGAGCGATATATCATTCCGTTTGGACATGGTGAACGCCAAAAAAAATTTTGCACAACCAAGCGCAGAGCATACCCTTAATGTGTCCCTAAAAAACCCTCAAATGCCTTGCATTTTTTTTTCTTAGTGTCCCGGAGGTTTAAATTTATCCTTTCTATAAAAAACCACCGTCACAAGCAATTTTTCTGTTTTGTTTTCTTCTAGAGGAAGCTTTGTTGTGGTGACAAAAATTCAGTTTCTTAAAAAAGGTTTTTTTGAACATATTTTAAGTGGAATATATCTAATATGATGTCCTGAAAAATTGTCCAGATGTATGTATGTATGTGTGTGTGTATGTATGTCACGCTTTTAACGATCCTGCAATATCTTTAGAACGCTATAGATAAATTGATGAAATTTGGCATATTTATTCCACTATTTACCAAGTTGAATTTTTTTACAGTGGTTTACCAAAATATTAAATTTTACAAGTTTCGTGTACTTTTATTATTTTCGTAAAATTCATTTTTTCACTATAACTTCTCAAATATTCAAAATTTAAAGCTGATGTAAGGAAAATGAAGATTCCTTTCATCGAGACTAATCGATTGACCTATATGATTAATGCATTTCATTAAAACATAAGGATGTTATGGTTAATTGTATTTTCAAAAATAAATTTTTCAACTATAACTTTTCAAATAATCAAAATTTTGACCTAACGTAAGGAAAATAAATATTCTTTGTGTCGAGATGAATCGATTGACCTATATCATTAATGCATTTCATTGAGAAATAAGAAAGTTATAAAAAATTATTTTTTAAAAATTCAATTTTTCAACTATAATTTCTCAAATAATAAAAATTTAAAGCAGGGAAATGAAGATTCCTTGTGTCCAGACGAATCGATTGACCTATAAGATTCATTTCATTCAAAAATAAGAAAGGTATGCTTTATTGTAATTTTAGAAAAAGAGTTTTTCGAATATAACTTCTCAAATAATCGAAATTTAATGCTGATGTAAAGAAAATTAAATACTTAATGCTTCCTCTATGAGGAAGCAAATCATATTTGCTTACAGGAAGCAAAGTGCTCATTGAATGAGCACAAAAGTTGATACAACTTGACAGCTAGTTTACTCTTATGGTAAAATATCACATGCCCTTAAAATTACATTTAAGATTTTAAATGATTTTTAAGATTTTGTTTTAAATACGATTGCGTTCGAGATCCACATTTTTATACTTTTTACAATTACAATTTTAACAACAACTAATAATATTGGTAATAATACTTGTAATAATATTGGTATTAAATATCAATAAAAATTATTTAATTTTGAGTCTGTCTAATATTCTATTACAAATCATTCAAAACCCGATATACGGCGATATCATTAAAGCTTATTAGTACCCATTCATTCAAATGAGTTTGTTACTATTAAAAAACATTAATCTCTTATGAGAGCTAAACAAATATATTAAGAATTATTAAAATTCATTAACACTACTCGTAATATTAGTATTAAGTGTCATTAAACATGATTCAATTTGGAGTGTGTTTAATATTCCTTTACAAATCATTCAATACCTATACATATATTATATTATTATAACAATTTATTAAAATTGAATGGTAACATTTCAGATTAAATATCATTCAGAATAATTGTAATTGAATGGAAACTAATCATACTAGGTGGTTCAAGATGCTCCCGGCCTAACAAAGAAAACAAACGATTTTTGTCAAACTTACTATTTATTCTTCAACATAGTCCCCTCCGAGCTCGATACACCTAGTTCAACGATTTTCCAACATTGCGATGCCTTTTGAAAAGAAAGATTGCTGAAGGCTTTCAAAATACCCATCAGTTTCCCGTTCGGCTTCTTCATTCGTCGCAAATCGCTGTCCCTGGAGCCATCTCTTCAAGTTTGGAAACAGATAATAATCGCTGGGGGCTAAATCTGGAGAATACGGGGGGTGGTCAAGCAATTGAAAGCCTAGCTCGTGTAATTTGCCCATGGTTTTCATCGATTTGTGAGCTGGTGCATTGTCTTGCAAAAAAATGCATTTTTTCTTCAACAAATGGGGCCGTTTCTTTGCGATTTCGACCTTCAATCGGTCCAATAAGGCACAATAATAGTCACTGTTGATTGTTTTCCCTTTTTGTAAATAGTCGATGAACAATATGCCCCTCGAATCCCAAAAAACTGACGCCAACACCTTTCCAGCCGATTGTTGAGTCTTGGGTCGCTTTGGTGCACTTCCGCCGGGTCCTACCCACTCTTTGGCTGATTGTTTCGATTCTGGGGTGTAGTGGTGGACCCATGTTTCATCACAAGTCACTATTCGACGCAAAAAATCAGCTTTATTTCGTTTTAACATGTCCAAACAATGCTGGGAAGTGCGAACACGTTCACGTTTTTGATCAATTGTCAGCAAACGCGGCACCCATCTTGCGGTTAGCTTTCTCATACCCAAACAATCATGCAAAGTTGAATGCACTGACCCAGTTGATATGCGTACGGCATTAGCTATCTCACGCACTTTTATTTTTGGATCACTTAATACGATATCGTGGATTTTTTGCACGATTTCTGGAGTGGTCGCTGTTTTTGGTGCTCCCCCGGCGTGTTCATCTTTTGTGAACATTCGGCCTCTTTTAAACTCGGCAATCCAATATTTTACGGTTGAATACGATGGAGCAGAATCACCATAATATTTATCGAGCTTTTTTTTTCGTTTCCTTTCCACTTTTTCCACGCAAAAAATAATGTTTAATCAAGGCCCGAAATTCTTCCTTATCCATTTTTACAACAAATATCAAAACTTTCTGACTTTAAAATCACTTTAGCGTCACTGCCAAGTGCCAATCTATCTGAAATTGATCGTGTATTCGACTGAACGTTGGTATTTTAAAACTGGTGGTACCATCTCTTGGAGGCCGGGAGCATCTTGAACCACCTAGTAATCTATTAATTAATAATTAATAGATTTTAACAGATTTCTGAAACAATCATATTCAATTGGAAAATGTATGATTAAGATCGAGGATTAAAAACCATTGATCTTATTTTAATAGTTTTTATTGGAACTTTTTCAGCAGGGCGCCTACCATCAGAACCCAACAGGGACATACAGATGCATTCAGAAAATCTGTATGGATCTGTATGGCTTTCAAAGAAATCAATTCCTTGAGTTAATAATAATCAAATCACATACTCCGAAATTAAGAAATATTTCTTTGCATCAAAGAAATAGAGCCCAAAGGAATTATTTCTTTGACTCAATAGTTTTTTGACTTTATACAAAATGCAATAAAATCTATCTAGGGTAAATACCCCAATAGATGGACGGTTAAGCAAATTCTCATGTTCCTTTAGCAAAACAATATAGTAAAATATAAATAATTTATAATTAAATAAATTTTATTTATGTAAAAATATGTAATTAACTAGAAAAAAATAACTAAAACTTTGTTAATTTTCGTAGTAATTAACAAAAAAGGAAAATTTTAGAAAAAAGCGAAAACCCCAGTAGATGGACAAAATCTCCAATAGATGGACAGCCAATACCAATAGATGGACGCTAAATTTTCTTATTTTTTTTTGATTTTATTATTTTAATACTATATTTATAGCTTTGTTATTGAAATATAAACATAATCAAATGTACATACCTTATTTTTTCCATTCATTTTTAATAGTAATAACAAACAACGTTTACCGGCTAGCTGTCACATGCTTACTAGTGGCGGCGCTCTCGAAGCAAAACTTCGAGACGTCAAATTTAAATAATTTTTTTTATTATTATTTTAAACAAAAAGATTAAAAAAAAATTATTTTTTGCACTCAGAACTTTATGTAGTCATAAAAAACAATTATGACTTCACAATTTCGTTCTTAAATTTAATGTAATTGCTTTTTGAAATAATATTTGTCCATCTATTGGGGGGTGTCCATCTATTGGTGTATTTACCCTATCTATCTATCTATCTATAATAATAATCTTCATATTCATTCACTTTGTCAGCACATTGAAGT
>CAJFCP010000634.1:45076-55290 GCA_904066005.1 Synergus itoensis | reverse complement strand
GAATAGAATAGAATAGAATAGAATAGAATAGAATAGAATAGAATAGAATAGAGAGAATAGAATAGAATAATAGAAAACATAGTAAAAAATTATGTTGTAGACATAGTTTTCATAGAAGAAAACCAATGCAACACGACTGAGGTCATCAGGGAAAATCTAGGCCCTCAACCGAGTGGATCAAAAACAAATGAAGAAAATCCTTTGAGAAGTGAGAAATTTTTTCAAATTCAAAATGTTCGTGAAAGGGAATGTAAATATATTCGAGATTTTAGAGACATTTTTATAGAGGCAGAATAGATGAACCACATTAACGATTTTTAAGCGATTTAAGTAAATTTAAGTGATTTAAGTAAATTTAAGAAATTTCTAAAATTTTCGAAAAATTTTAAGATGAAGTACTAAAAGGTAATTAATTAAAAAATGTTATTGGTATTGACTTTATTTAACAGGTATATTCAAAAGAAGTAGGACGACGGAAGTAGAATCAATAAAAAAATTTATCAACCTCCCGTGTAGAAATTGTGACCGGGTTCGGGCCGGATCCCGGCTGGGTTGCCCTGCTTGAATCCGGAATCCAGCCAGAGTACCCGATCGGATCCTGGTCGGTTTCGTCACGCTGCGCTGGTTGGATTCCGGCCGGGTTACCCGGTTGAATCCCGGATACAAATAGGGTAACTCGGTCGAAAACCGGTCTGTTTTTGACAATGTTATATATAGTAAAATGGAAAATTTACAAAAAAAATTTTCTCTTACACGTATAATCGTACACGGTCTTTTGTACATATAATCGCACGAAAAAACGCTTCGAAAAATCGTACTACTCGCTTGGGGATTCGAACCGCCGACGACCCTAACAATCCTAAACCCTAGCCTAAACCTAATACACGCGCCGGACGTCTTACCACCTGAGCTATCAACCCACTTGGACTTCGTCGACAAAATTTCAGCCAAGTTTTATCGCTGAAAAGACAGATATAATTGCGAGGAATATATTTTTATTTTATTTTTTTTTTGTTTTAAACAATTTATAGACAAGTGAATTTAAAAATGATTCATTTTCAAATTTTTAATTGATCTGTTATAAAAAAAAAGTTTCCATGAAACTTTATTTAAATATTTGTATTATTAATTAGCTATTTGTATCACAAAAACTGTTTAATTACAATTTTTTAAAATTATGTTTCAAAAAATGTTTTAATTCGCAAAAATTTTAATTTAGAAAATTATTTTTATGAGAGGATCTTTTTATATTAAAGGTTTATATTATTATTCAAATCTAATGTAATAAAAATATTCAATTAATTTGCGATTTCTGTGCATATTATGAAATTTCAAAATTAAAAACTTTTATTGCTTTCACATTTACTATCTTCAGAATCTTTGTGTTATAATACTAAATAATTGCTAAATTATTTTTGGTCGATTTGTCCAGACCAGATTCTGACCGGAGTCTAGTCGGATACAGGCCAGGCAATTAAAAAATTTTAAGTCGGGCTAAATAATGTGTGGCCCGGTTTAGGCCGGCTGGATCCCGGTAGGAATCCGGCCAGATCGCGGCCGGGCAATTAAGAAATATTAAACCGGGCTAAATCAGGGTGGCCCGGTTTGGCCCGACCGGATCCCGGGGAGAACACGGTCCGATCACGGCCGGGGTACTAACAAAATATTATCCCGGTTTGACCCGGTCGGATTCCGGCCAGAAACCTTCTTCTGGCCGGGTCAAATCGGTCTATTTCCACACGGGCTACAAGCAATGCCAATTAAAAATTGCAAAGGATACACTAAATTTTAAAAAGCAAAAACTTGAATATGAAAAAGAAAGAGATGCCCGTAATTTTGTAGTGTTAGAGGGCATTAAAATGATTCTTCAAGAGCTGAAACGTTCAACAGAGAGAGAATAAAAAGGTAAAAAGAAAAAATTTTATTAAAAAACGTAGCTAGATTGATATGGTCCAGAATGAAATTTACAAGAATATCTTCATTTTCATTAAGGATTTTCTTCATTTGTTTTTGAGCAACTTCTCACAGACGTGACGCTAATTGTTGACGAGAAGGAATTTTAAGCCCACAAATAGTGATGCATTCAAGCGAGATCTTGACCTTTCAAGATCTTGTCTCGATGTTTTCTTGTCATTATCAAGAATCTTGAAACAATTATTAAATGGCTCTAATATATGTGTTACCATAGTTATATAAACATATTCACCCTACTTCATATTGAAAAAAAGCAAGGATTCTCGAGTAAAACAAGAAAAACATTTGACTGTTCAAGAATCTTGGTAAAAAATATTCTCGAAATTTCGAGCGATATGAATCAAGAATCAAGATTTTATTGTCTTGAGGTGCATCAAATAAGATTATTTTGAACGACGCTGGATTACACTGGTCAACAAAATGTGACCTATGTTCTCATGGAATGAGATATGTCATTTCCAGAGTACTTTTTTGTGCTGAATCCGAATCTGGCCTCTATTTCTCTCCAGCACGTCAGGTTTTCGAGATTTTTTTAATCAAAATTTTTTTTTTTAAATCACAAATTATGAAATAAAAGGTTGTAAAAAACTTTTTCAATAAAAAGCAATATATGATTTCAATGCGTTTTTTAATGCCGAATCCAACGGTGGGCTTGTTTTTTTGATATCTTGTACAGTTGCCGAGATAATCGGAAAAAATTGAGAAAAAATGCGAAAAAAAAGTGGTTTTATAAAAAACTAAATATCTTGCTGAAAAAATTTTTTTTTGGGTGTTCCTGATGCCATTCTATTTGTTTTTTAATTACAAAGAAATTTAAAAAAAATTCAGGGTTCAGGCTATTACCGTTCAAAAGATACTCCGCAGAGAAGTTGTCTCTTTCTACAGAGTTACAGTCTGTTCAACAAGAGCGTGTTCGCAATATTTCGGAAACTAATGCATATTTTTGAACGTTTTTTTTTTAAATTAAAGTACGTTCAAAACACTAATGCGCAACCACCTAATAAATGGTCCAGTCCCCATCGTTGTTTAGAATGGCCTGGCACCTTCTTGGCATGCTTTCCACCAAGTTTTCTGCGTAGTTCGATGGTAACTCTTGACATAGCTTCCGGATTTTTTGCGACAGCTGTTTCAGGGTGAACACACGTTTTCCCGCAAGCTTCCTCTTCAAAACACTCCAGACGTTTTCGATGGGATTTGCATCTGGGGACTGTGATGGCCAGTCCAAGGTCGTGATCCCATTTTCCTCTTTCCAAGCGCTGCAGAGACGGCTTCGATGTTTCGGGTCGTTATCCTCTAGCAAGATCCAATCAGAATTATTGGCCCCAAACATCTTTGAAGCAGACCTTAGAAGACCACGTTGATATATCTGCAACATTTTCTGAGCGTTGAGGTTCTCGGTGAAGAACTCCAAACATCCAAAACCACGCTCAGAGAAGCATCCCCAAACATGGACCTTTACTGGATGTTTAATGGTCCGCTGGAGAAATCTACTGCCAGCCGTAGACCAGGCATACTTTACGGGAACCCATGCCCAGAACGACGCTTCATCAGAAAAAATGACGTTCGACCAATCTCGGTCGAGATTTTCAGCAGCCCATGTCTTTCGTTTTTCGATGTGGGTTTCTGAAAGTAGAGGTTTTTGCCTCGTGCTACGCCACTGGATCTTTGATTCAACCAATCGCTGTCGTATGGTGTTGATACTAACACATACTCCCCTCTTGGCTAGTATAGCCTTGGCTTCTCGCAATCGTAGAGTGGGGGTACGCTTAAAGAGCTGCACGATCGCTTTGTCCTCCTTGCTGGTTGTTACGCGCCTTTTTCCTCTTTCAGGAAGATCGTTGACGGTTCTATCGGCTTTGTACCGCTCAACCCACTTCACAACGAATGCCTTCGACTTCCTTAAGTATCTAGCAGCCGCTGTGACGGACATTTTTGGTCCTCTTGGATGGAGACACAAGAAGACGGCTTCGAATCTTTTAGCGTACGCGGAACTCATTTTTATTCACGTGCGTTCTCTCGGACGGTTCGAGGGATACTGAAGTGGTATCATAGGTGCGCATTAGTCCTTTGAACGAACTTTAATTTAAAAAAAAAAACGTTCAAAAATCTCCATTAGTTTCCGAAATATCGCAAACACGCTCTTGTTGAACAGACTGTACCAGTTTGACGGCTTACACGTACTTGAAGCGAATCATTGTACTGTGTCTAGTATTTTATTGCATCACAATTCAATTGTTAGCTCTTGTCAGAAAATTATGATAAATCGCTGCTTATGATTAGAAACTTTTCCTCTTGCATGCTCGACGATGTTGAGAATTTATTTCATCAGTCATGAGATTCCAACAGTAGTCCGCTAAAGCGTTCACACTGCACTTACCTTGGTACCTCTTCTCGATTGTAGCGATATCTTGATGAAATCTTTCACCATGTTCATCACTAACTGCTCCCATATTTTCTGGGAAGAAGTCCAAGTGAGAGTGCATCATGTGAATTTTTAGCGACATGTTCACTTTCATTTCCTGGAAGTTTTCCAACATCTTATCGATCAAGTATTTGTAGTTTCTGGATTTTCTGTTTCCTAAGAAATTGTTAATAACAGCTTTCACTGAAAACCATGATCGTTTCTCAAGTTCAGTCAAGCTCTTTTCGAAATCACAGTCCAGCATCAGTTGTCGGATTTATGGTCCATCAAAAACCCCCTCCCTAATTTTCGCTTCACTAAGCTTAGGGAATTTCATTTTCAAAAAAAGGAAACCTGTTTCTCCGTTCTTATGCAACGCTTTGATGTAATTTTTCACGATTTCGAGCTTTATATTATAAATTATTATATTATTATTATTATTTTTTTTATTTTTAGATCTTTCTACCAGGATTACATATATGTAATCCTGGTAGAAAGATCTTTTGGGGATCAACCAGTGATTTTTAAGAAACGTTCATCTTTCCAAGTTTTAACGTCTGTCGCGCTGGCCAAACTTTAACTTTTAATGTTGGTCTCGTGCTCTGCTGTCCCAGTTGCATAGAAAACAAGAATATTTTGTATAACCAGATTGCAATCCGAGGAGGATTCCTATTACTTTGAAATCACCACAAATAAACCATTTATATAGCTCGTAATCTATTTTGCCAAGTAAAAGTTTCATGACATCATAGCACTCTTTCATATTAGTGGCATGAGCAACTAGTCCACGCAACTGGTACTTTTTTTCCATAATAATTCCCAGACGCAATTTTTTTTTCGAAATAGCTTCTGGATGGTGTCCTGAATGACCCTTAAAAATGTGTGCCGTGGATCGATTGCCAAAGGGGTTTTTTTTAAAAAAAGAATTTCCAAAATTCAAGTTTGCGTGGACGGACCATTTCCATTGCGTTGTACAAAAAAAAGTTCAAATTAAAAAAGATAATGTGTAAAATTCTAAGAAAAACAAAAAAAAATCGAACCTTCTATCTCTAATAGGTTTCGAGTTACAGTCATTTCAAAAAACCACTTTTTTTCTGAATTTCGTCGAAAAATCACTACTTTTGGAAATTTTGTCTGTACCAACTAACCAAATGATTTTATGAAAAAATTTTCAACAGATGAGTGAAATTTCATGTATTTATCTTTAATTTGCCGTAAAGGGCAAAGTCCTAACCCTAATAGGTCAAAAGTTATGACCTCTCAAAGTGGGCTACTTTAGACCCATTTTTTCGGGCAATTTCCCTCTGCGGAGTTTTCTTGTAACAGGGTGTTCTATGGGAAAATTATGATAGTGATGCCAGAGAATAAAATAAAGTAAACAAAATTATGCGTAAGCGAAAAAAAAGAGGATCTTCTCGTGCTATTAGTTCGTGATTTATGATCTCTCGAAAACTCCCTTTTTTTTGCATTTTTTCACTAAAATTCGAAAAATTGGGATTTTCAAATATAACTCGTTTCCTTTTGATCTGCGGACAAAAGGCAGAGGAAAGAAATTAAAATAGACTCAATTCTGCGCAAAATGAAAAAAAAGAGGATATCTTAGCTCTAATAGGTCACGAGTTATGACCTTGGAAAGTGGAGCTTTCTTGCATATATGGTAATCATCTGAGTTCAACATGCGGGGCAAGTATAGCCATATTTGAATGTTTTAATGCAAATGAAGTGTCTACCTCTAAATGCAAGTAAAAAATATATAATTTTTTTATTAATAAACAATGCATTTTTTATAACAAAATTACATAAACATCTTTTTTTAATAATTTGTTTACAATTTTTCAGTAATTTTACGGTTAGAATGGTATTATCATATATTGTGTTAATAATAAAATAGTCATTGTTTATAAAAACTTATTAAATTTAAATTAAATTTATTAAAAATTTTTAAACAATTTATAAAATTGTTTATAAAAAAGAAGAGTCTCTCTTTACCTCTCAGGCACTCAGTAATTGTTTATTGCTAAGAAAAGCCATATTTTATATTAATAATATATTCAAATAACTATTTAAGCTTGCAAGTACTGAAAAGCGGTAAAAAATATTAAAACTAGCTGTCAAGTTGTATTAAATTTTGTGCTCATTCAATGAGCACTTTGCTTCCTGTATGCAAATATGATTTGCTTCCTCATAGAGGAAGCATTAAGTATTTAATTTTCTTTACATCGGCATTAAATTTTGATTATTTGAGAAGTTATATTCGAAAAACTCTTTTTCGAAAATTACAATAAAGCATAACTTTCTTATTTTTGAATGAAATGGATTAATCTTATTGGTCAATCGATTCGCCTGGACACAATGAATCTTCATTTACCTAACACCAGCTTTAAATTTTTATTATTTGAGAAATTATAGTTGAAAAATTGAATTTTTAAAAAATAATTTTTTATAACTTTCTTATTTCTCAATGAAATGCATTAATGATATAGGTCAATCGATTCATCTCGACACAAAGAATATTTATTTTCCTTACGTCAGGTCAAAATTTTGATTATTTGAAAAGTTATAGTTGAAAAATTAATTTTTGAAAATACAATTAACCATAACATCCTTATTTTTTAATGAAATGCATTAATAATATAGGTCAATCGATTCGTCTCGATGAAAGGAATCTTTATTTTTCTTACATCAACTTTAAATTTTGCATATTTGAGAAGTTATAGTGAAAAAATGAATTTTACGAAAATTATAAAAGTACACGAAACTTGTAAAATTAAATATTTTGGTAAACTATTGTAAAAAAATTCAACTTGGTAAATAGTTGAATAAATATGCCAAATTTCATCAATTTATCTATAAGCGTTCTAAAGATATTGCAGGATCGTTAAAAGTGTGACATACATACATACATACATACATACACACACATACATACATCCGGACAATTTTTCAGGATATCATATTAGATATATTCCACTTGAAATATGTTCAAAAAAACCTTTTTTTAGAAACTGGATTTTTGTCACCACTACAAAGCTTCCTCTATGAGGAAGCAAAAAGATATTTTAATCAATTTTGTTATAAATAATTGATTTTTTCTAATTAAAAAAGGCATATTACATATTTATAATAAATTAGAATACCTTTTTTCCCATAGAGGGACTTTGAAAAGGTAATGGGTCTAAAGTAGCCCACTTTGAGAGGTCATAACTTTTGACCTACTAGGGTTAGGATTTTGCCCTTTACGGCAAATTAAAGATAAATACATGACATTTCACTCATCTGTTGAAAATTTTTTCATAAAATCATTAGGTTAGTTGGTACAGACAAAATTGCCAAAAGTAGTGATTTTTCGACGAAATTCAGAAAAAAAGTGGTTTTTTGAAATGACTGTAACTCGAAACCTATTAGAGATAGAAGGTTCGCTTTTTTTTTGTTTTTCTTAGAATTTTGCACGTTATCTTTTTTAATTTGAACTTTCTTTTCACGAAGTAATACTAAGGAGTAGTATCTCCAGTGGTGGGGGTAAGTTGAAGCGGTACCTCCAAACGTCCGAGAGATCGCGATGTTCACCCACGATTAAGAACTAGACTAATTTTTTGTCATGCGCACTAGCCGTAGCACTAGCAGAAGTTTCGTGGACGCGTTGTTTCTGCTTTCGTTCGTTGTTTTTGTTTTCGTTCGCACGTGATCTCTTATTTTAATATTTTAATTTATTTAATACAAATAATTTTAAAAAATTTTGATACTGATTGACAATATTGATACTGATTTTTTTATAGTCATGCCGCATAAATGTTTTATTCGTAATTGCGATACTATTTCAGGATTACCTCCAAAAGCAAAATATAGGAGTATGTTTAAACCTAAATCGGTATGTATAAAATAATTTAAACATTTAGCTAAAAAGAAAAATGATTTAAAAATATTTAAAATGTCTAAAAGGAATGAAGATTTAAGTTTTCATATCAGCTATTTAGAGTTTTCTGGTGGAATCATTTCAATTTTTGGAAATCGATTGGAGTACATCAATCCGTTTTATAAATAAGACAACTATTAAATCCTTTCCATAAAACAATTATCATTCACTGATTTCTACATTATAAAAGTATATTATTTTAAACCTTTCTTATAAATTTATATATGTTACCTATATTTTATATATGTTACCTATATTTTATGGTATTTACCTTTTCCAAATCCTTTTTGCTTAGTTGATGTCATATTCCTTCACTTTTTAATTCAAAAACAAAATTAAGTGGAACTGTATTTTCAAAACAAATACCAATTACGTGCCAGTTACACAAATATAACCTCAAAATGTCACGAAACGTCATGTGAGGGGTGTGAGGGGGAATAGACTTGAGGGGAGTATCACGTGACTCGAGAACATCAATGCGCATGACAAAAAAGTAGTCTCGTTGTTCCAATTCGCGAAAATGTCACCACTCTTGGACGAGTATCTGTCCTACCCCCACCACTGGAGATACTACTCCTTAGTATTACTTCGTGTTTCTTTTGTACAACGCAATGGAGATGGTCCGTCCACGCAAACTTGAATTTTGAAAATTCTTTTAAAAAAAAAAAACCCCTTTGGCAATCGATCTACGGCACACATTTTTAAGGGTCATTCAGGACCCCATCCAGAAGTTATTTCGAAAAAAAAATTGCGTCTGGGAATTATTACGGAAAATCATGCTTTTTTACGACGTGCTGCCTGGACTAAACGGGTATTGATGGATATTCGTTTCCACTGTGCAAGAGAACAGCTTTCAAACTGTATTTGTTTGAATCAATGAATAAACGCCAATTCTCTGATTGGTGTTCATCACCAATGGTCTTCATTAGTCCATCTACATGGTTACAATAAATGAGACTATCTTGACTAGAAAAAAATGGAGTTAAACCTTTCTCTCGATTTCGATAATGAGAGATTTTTACATCATTTTTAAGCAAATTTTTTTCCTTGAGTTTAGAGCCCAAGATTTCAGCCTCATTTTTAGATAAATTTAGGTCTCTTATCAAATCATTTAATTCTATTTGGTCGAATAATTGTGGCAAATTTCTGGTAGACTCATGTTCCATTGATTGATTTTCATCAGAATAATTAATTTCTTCTGCTTTGCGTTTCGTGGAATTAGCCGGGAGATACTCTTTACGGTCATACGCAGCTTTCGGCATGGAAGAAACATGTGGGTAAATTATGGAGTTCTTGCATTTCGATGAGTAGCCTTTAACATCTGTCAAACAGAAATAACAATTATCAAAATGGTTTAGAGGTTCTCTCCAAGAAGTAGGAAAAATAAAATTGAAGAGATGATCGAAATTTCCTCGATATGCTGACCTCAATGAAATGGCACAAGTCGAGCAGCAACTGTTTGGTATCCAATATTTTTCTCCATTTTCGGGTTTAATCTGAAAAAAAATCTCGTAACCTTCGAGCATTGCAGGAGAAATTTTTTGTCTCTGTTTTTGTGGGACAAAAACACCGCAAATGTAGCAAAATTTACCGGGATGATTTTTGCAACAACGCTCCATTTTGCAATTGTTGCAGAATGAATGTCGAACGATAGCTCAAAATTAGCGCTAATGAATTGGAGTTCAATGGGAACGACTTCTAGTCCTAGAGTATAGGTATCATACATGTCACTCCGCAGAGGTCTAGCATGAAATGAAAACTGCACGCAGCACGGAACACGATACGCAGGAGAGCTTAGTGCTGTCGAGGTAGAGGGGAGTTGCGCATGCGCCATGTACACTTTCCCCCGACCAATTGTTTGTATCACGTGTATAGCGCCCGTGTGACGCCTGCGTGATTAAAACCTGCTCAAGAATTCGAAGCTGT
>CAJFCP010000634.1:0-25076 GCA_904066005.1 Synergus itoensis | reverse complement strand
AAATCGAAAAGTTGCCATAAAGTTCGAATTTCTTTATCTTCTCCGATGATATGGCATCATCAGCCTTACCATAAACCAAATGACTGCTATTTTTGTCGAACAGAAGTATACGGTCATCATTATAAAACTCGTAAACGTATAAAGTATGCTGATGTTGTTACTGTAACGAAACCTGAAGTCCTAAGAAATATTGTTGACTCAACTGCAGTTCAGAAATTAAAGAATGTCGATGTCGTTCATCATGATCAGGCTGATGAATCTGATGATCATAAAGATAATTATGTTTCCCAGTGCATCAAATTCAAGTGAACGACATGTCGTATCTAATGTGGATTTTCAGGATCTTTCACGTGATTTAGGTCTATCAAGAAGACAGTATGAGATGCTGGCTTCTTGATTGAAGCAATGGAATTTGGTGGAAGACGACTTCAAGATCACGCTGTCTCGGAAAGACGATCGAATTTCTTACAAAGAAATTTTCGAACTTGATGAAGAGAATCACAAGCTTGTTTATTGCTCAGATGTGTCGACACTATTCGAACTCTTGGGCTACAATCACGTATCAAATGAATGGCGTCTCTTCATTGATGGATCGTGCGTGAGTAAGTATACTCTCTCAATAATAAGATGAATCGTATTCATTATGTTCCTTACTTGAATCTTCAAATTCAAATTTGTATGATTTTATAGGTTTAAAAACTGTGTTATTGCACAATGAAAATAGATTTCCATCAGTTCCATTAGCATATGCAACTGATATGAAGGAAACATATGAGAATTTAGAGAGAATCCTCCGCCTCATCAATTATACTGCACATAAGTGGCAAATAGTAAGCGACTTGAAAGTGCTGACAATTTTGTTTGGAATGCAAGGTAGGTACACTAAATATCCTTGCTACCTCTGTGAATGGGATAGTTGTGCCTCGAATAGGTATGCTAGAACTTAATGGCCATCATGTAAATTCTTCAAAATTGGAGAAAAAAATGTTCTGAACTCTCCTTTAGTACGACCAGAAAATGTCATCCTACCACCACTGCACATGAAACTTGGATACGCCAAGCAGTTTTTGAAAAAATTGAGCGTCGACGGCAAAGCGTTTCGTCACCTGAAAGAAGTTGCATTCCCTAAATTAAATGATGCAAAGCTAAGAGGAGGTAACATATGATTCTTATTTGTTGACAGTCGAGAGTGAATTAGTTTCATATGTACATGTTTTTGAAGTACATTTGTTATAAATTTCAGGAATCCTTGTCGGGCCTCAGATTCGGAAACTTATGCGAGATGAGGAATTCGCGAGCAAATTGAATGCAGTGGAAAAACGAGCTTGGAAAAGTTTCATATCGTTATGTATGTGAGAATTTCCTTGGAAATAATAAGAGCCCTGATCATGTTGAAGTCGTGCACGAATTTTTGAGCGCATACGAGAAAATGGGTTACAACATGTCAACAAAGATCCACTTCCTGCACTCACATTTGAATTTCTTTCCGGAAAATCTGGGCAAGATGAGTAACGAACAAGGTGAACGATTTCACCAGGAAATAGGAGCTATTGAAAAACGTTTCCAAGGAAAAAGCTCCATCAACATGCTTGCTGATTACTGCTGGTCATTGAAACGAGAAACAAGTGATGAAGCATACAATCGAAAGAGATCGTGCAAGCTTTTTTAACTAAATTAGCAATCATTTTTATGTAATTATAAATGATAATTATATAGATTTAAAGACAGTTAATACCATTTTCATCTCTTGCAACACACCCCGATGTAAATTTCACGTCAGCTACGTACATGCAAATTTTGTCAAAAGTTCTTAAAATCTTAAAACCCAAATAACTCCGTCAATTCTCTACGAATTCAATTCAAAAATAGCTCATTCGACGCAGAATTAAATTTACTTTGAAAATATTGTATTCAAAAAATTCTGCAAAACCTAATAATAGTGCAAATATATCGTTGAAGTTGGAAAAATGAAAAAAAAAATGAAAAATCGGAAATACTTTCAACAACAATCGCGCCAGTTTTCATTTTAACAAAATAATAAACATACAGTCTGAAAGATATATCTTTCCCCTTTCAAAATAAAAAAAAAATTATTATAATCAGATAAAAATTAGGGTAGCTATGAGTGATTTTTCATATAAAAATACCCAAAAACGGTTTTTTGGCCATAAAATGAGATTTTGGTGGTGTATGGGAAATTTCTTCTATACCGTTTTTCTTAGTTTTACTAGGGCTATAACATGTACTAGGTCTCCATAAAAGTGTCTCAATTTTTTTTTTTTTTGTAACACTGTGTTATCATTAATACTGTCGCGTCCCGCGACGTAATATTAATTAACTTTCTTTTTCTATATGTATCCTATTCTAAAAAGATCATACACATCGAATATCGAAATATCTCGAAATGCGTGGACTGATTCCTTATTGGTCAATACAGGCGTCACGTTAACGCGGGAAAATTAAAATATAATTTTTTTAAAATCTTTAATTTATTTATTTTAAAAAGCATAAGAAGTTGCGATACTACAAAAAATAAATTTTAACACCTATTTTGTGTGATTTCAAAATTACTTTATCGTCTATAATAATATGTATGAATATTCTCTTTTACTTGATTTTATTTTACGAAAAGTGAACATGAATGTGAGAAAAGCGTCATTGGCGCTACTCGCGACTGTATGGGAATATGGCGATCACGTGTTTTACGTGTTGTTTGTGACTATAATGGCCGCTATGCATTAGAGGTAAGAAGTGCAGAAATCACGCATAACTTTAGGATTGGAATATATCAGTCATTGCAGAGTCATTGTCGTTTAAGCTGCTTAAGAAATATGGCATCTGCCGACTACGAATTCACCACTAACGCCGAAATAGAAGCCTTCACTCCTGGGGATGCTATGATGTGAGTATTTTTAAATTTAATTAAACTATTTTTAATATTTTTTTGCGTGAAATGAAAAGTTTACTACCTAACCTCAAATCATATAAATTTCATTTTTACAGGGAGATTACGGGATTTGTTGACGCAACTGATGGCATAAGGGCAGTCCAAACCTACCAAAAATGGATTTATAAATGCGTCTTGAACAATGACGCTGGCTCCAGGATGAGAATTGTATTCTGGGGAGATGATGCAATCAACTTCAGCGAGAAAATTCATTTAAATGAGGTTAGTAATTTTTTATATTTTATTATTTTATTTAAAATATAATATATATATACATATATAATTTTCTAAACACCCGTTATTTTTTCAGAGTAATACATTACTGTTCGCCACGATTCCTGCTCCAAATGAATCGCCACGTTTGGTAGCCATCTCCGCATCTTCCTTCAAAGATTTGACACTAATGTGTTATGCAGATGGGAAACCAGTTTTTGGCGAACGCGCATTTGAAGCGACACTATTGTTAATCGCAACATACTAGGTATTAAATATATCTTTTCCACCTGATGCCAAGCAGCAATTTGCCTTTGTATCAATAGCTATCCTGCGAAAAACAGGTGCAAAAGATATTCCAGTGGAACTAATGAAAAAGCTTACACTTTCAAATGCATTGAAAGCTTCTTAGTTACCAACCGAATTCCAGACAAATTAGTTTTATTGTCATGCTCTAGTTATCTGTTATGTCTTTAAATTACATTGTATTAGGCTTGACCACCCAGATTCAATATATCGCGCTTTAATTAAGGGTCCTGCAATCTTTACTGTTGACTATAAAATTTTGACAAATCCTTTGGCACGTTTTGAGATATAGGTGGAGCAAATATACCTTACAAATTTCATCAAATTATCTACAACTGTCTTCAAGTTAATAGGGCGACAAAGAACGGCGACATACACACACACATCCAGACAATTGATTAGAATGTTGTATTAGACATTTATCACTTAAGGAAAGTTTCATTAAACCATTTTAAAAATATTGGAAAATGTAACGATTACAAAGCTTCCTCTATGAAAAAGCAAAAAGAAGTTCAAATGGAATTAGAAAAATTGTAAAGAGGAAAATCCGATTTACTTCACCAAAAACTCAGATTTTTATATCTGAAAAACCAAAGACGTGTCCTAACACAGGTTTATTATCCGACCAGATGGTCAAAATTGTTTTGAAAAATTTGAAAGACATCTCAAATTCTAGAAGGAATATACAGCCAACGAAAACCTCGAAAAATGTGAAACTTAATTTGAAATTCGCGTCACCGGATGCAGATAACGATGTTCAGCTGGATGATTCGACTCTTCCTGTAACAGAAAAGAGCGATTTAAACCCTGATAAAGAGAAGCCGTTCATCCAGGAAAAAGAGAGTGAGCAATCTAGCTCAAAACACGTTGCCGGATGCAGACCATGATGTTCAGCTGGATGATGCAACTCTCCCTAGAAAAGAAAAAAAAGACTTAAAGACTGATAATGAGATGACAGAGAATGAGGATATTCAATCCAGTTCGAACCTTACCATGTCGGATGAAGACCACGATCTTCAGCTGGATGATTTGACTATCTCTGAAAGACTGAGATGAAAATTATATCATAGAAGTGAAACAAAGTTCTATCCTGCAAAAGAAAATATTCAATCCAATTTGAAAGATGCTTCTCCGAATGAAGATCACGAGTTTCAGAGGAATGATGTGATTCGACCTGCTCTGTGGAATAAAAAACTGGATTCTGAGGATGCTAAAAGTCCACATCCGGTAAATCAGACTTTTGCTGTGTTGAATATGGATGATGATAAGTTAAGAATAGCGTTGGACAATAATGTAACTGCTTGTAACGAGAACTTAGATCGTTTTAATGAGACAGTAGCATTTCTAAACTTTTGTGAATATGAAAAAGATATTCATAAATATAATCAGGCATTGGAATTGGATCAACAAGCTCACATCTATGAAGAAAATGTACACGTAGATTTCGATATCGAAGCAATGAACTTTGACATAGGACATAGCGAAAATGAAATAATTCATGCCTTAGTTGAGGAAACTAACCTTATCCAAGCAATGCATATCAATGATATTAGTAATCAACAAGGTGATTAACCACGTATTATATCATTAGATAGAATCGTTCCTTAGCTTACGAAGAATATTCGCATGAAAGCTGTAATTATTGAAGACGATAAAGATATCGAAACCTAAAGGCGTTACCAACTCCTGAAGAGCGTCCACAATTTGTGCAGTTAGATAGTCTCGGTAAGCATTTATATAATTTTATTTTAATCTATTGTACCATTAAAATTTTGCTTATCTACGTGCCTATCTAATATTTACCTACATTCATATTTGATACTTATGTTTGTGACGGGAAAGTTATTTCACCCGTAAGTTCTATAAATTACCTAAGTTCCCGTATACGTCAAGGCGGGAATATTTGCCTTGGTTTCTTATATAATATTTGAATGGGTTATATGGTATGGTAGATCTCTGTTCAACTGACAGTAATAGATCTCGGTCGACTTCGGCTCTATCATGAGCGTTGACGAATATCGTCAGGTGTCTATGCGAATGAGTAACGCAATGGAGAGCTCAATCTTGTGTCGATCCATGATCTATAAGGAAGTTTATGTAAAAAGGGCGACAAGAGTCGGGTTTTGCAGAGTTGTACAAACCAAGTAACGTATGTGGCGTCGCTTTTCCATACATTGGACCTTATTGTAATTTATTGGATATTATATTGATTGGAATATTGTTGCAAATCGTTGAAGTACTGTCGAATTACACAGGCGCACAAAAAAAAGTGATCTGTATTAAGAACGAGACCTATATATTCTTATGTATTTTGATGCGCTGATTCAGAATCCGGGGTCCGATTGGCTCCAGCACGTCAAGTTTAAGGGAATTTGAAGGTCAAATCGGAAAAAAAATCGAATGAAAGAAGGTGATTAGCATTTCTATGGTTTTGAGCGACGCTGAATCCGAATCTGGAATCAGTTTGATTCCATCAGGTCTGCATCAAGGTCAATTCAAGGTCAAATTTACATAATGTGAAAAAAGTGAATTTTTGACTGCAGACTCTGAAAGAACGGAAAATTTTACGTTCACATATGATATCCTCTATTTTTCTGAAGATGATCCTCAAGGACATTTCAAGGTCAAGACAGGCAAACAAAAAGAAAAACAGTGGTCTGTACTGTAGGAATTATCTATATTATTGTAAATTGTACCTTTCGCGGTTTAGTTACGTAGACGAAAGTCTTGTGGTCTGAGCTCTCTCATTAGTTCCCCAAGACAGGAATATTCTAATCGATTGTAATTGATGAGTGTATGACTATGGGTTTGCGTGATTGGACAGGAATGTCGCCGTGCGGAATCTCGATAATGGGCGTGATCAAGGCTCTCTTCGCGAGTGATTCAAGTTGCTTGACACTTTTAATTTGTGCCTCGCAGCGAGAAGAATAAGCTCCGAGGTGAGCACCACGTTCGTTTCGAGTTGTGGCATTTGGCGTTGTCCTGAGGTGAGTCTTGTGAATCCATGGATCTTTTTCTCGGAATAATTTCGTGTTCTTATTCATTAAAGTGTGCAGAGATAAATTCGCGGTTTCCTTTTTGTGTGATTACAACGTGGTGTATTTTTATGACCACTTTCTGCCTTTTTTGGGTTTCGTGAAGCTCAATTCATGTTTCAAATTGATGTCTGATCGGCATATTCCTGTCGGGATTGACTACGGTGTCGAGGTGGAACGTTTCAACTTTTGGCTGAATTGATTGGACCACGGGATTTCTAACCCGTTTGTTAACATGACGCGGGGTATTCGGGTCCAGCGTCGCGTGAAGACACTTTCGAATTCTTTGAGGACTGGCTGTTGGACAATCGAGTAGTTTTGGATTTTGGTTCTAAGCGAATTGCGATAAATGAACATTGCGTTCCACGGGAGTTAGCCTTGTATGGTCGCGCTTCGTTTGAAAAGGTGTTGTCATCTCGCGATAATGAATACACTTTCATTCAAATAATTAAGATGCCAGAATGTAGTCTCCTTTTGCCAAATAATCAGAAAACTCTAAAAAACGCTAAGCATAACGGACGATTTTTTGAGTCTCAAAACTCACAAATGAATAAAGTTAGTGATAGTAGATTACTTCATAATCAAGGGGAGGATTGTTCCAAAATAATATTAAATAAGAAAAGTATAGTAGAATCAGAGTACGGTGATTAATGGTGACGAATCGGACAATGCTGGGCATTTAAATGTTAAAGGGCCGCAGGCGTGTGACGCTCCCAACAATAGTGTCTCGGATATGAATACAGACTTATTATCATCAGGTAGTAAATTCGACAAACAAGAAATAGAAGGCAATAAGAGGGTCATAAACCAAGATATAAGTCAGAGAATAGCACCTGCCAGCCCAAACGATCAAAATAAACAAAATTCAGTATATGAGAGCTATTTCTCGGAGAGTAGTACTCAATTACAGTCAGCTGATATCGATTTTCCTATTAGTGATTCTGATTCTGAGAAGGGAAATAATATTTTTTATGAGAAAGATTTTAATGAACAGGAGGCAGAATATTTTCAGAGGTTTAATTTAAATAGGGTTTACACCACTCAAGAGGGGGATACCTTTTCGAACGAGGTTGGATCTATCGCGGAATCCCTCACATCGCTTTCGACTGGGGAGCGCGAAGTATTTACGCAGCGTGTATCGCAATTCCGATATTTGTTTTCGTAAAAAAGTATCCATGCCGGATCATACGAGTATAAATTGAAGATAAAACCACATAAGACGATAATTCATAGATCCTACCCAATACCATTCCGATATCGAGAGTTGGTAGATGAGGAGATGGAACGCATGTTAGAGCAAGGAATCTTAGAACGCTCAACTAGCTCCTATTGCAATCCGTTGCGTATCGCTGTTCGAAATAATGGCAAGATTCGGATCTGTTTGGATGCCCGGTTTATCAACGCAATAATAGAGGCAGAAAATAAGGGGCCGCCCTTCATAACAGATATTATGCAGAAGTTTCACGGGGTGACATACATTTCTACCACGGACTTGGCCAATGGGTATTGGCAGATACCTTTACATTCTTAATCACGAAAATATACGGCCTTTGTCCATAATTATAAGGTCTATCAATTTCGTCGCATCCCTTTTGGCCTGAAAACCGCAGGGTCAGGCTTTATTCGCGCTTTGAGCTGTGTATTGGGTAATCAGTTCGATTATTGCCTGACGGCTTATGTGGATGATTTGGTGATTACAACGGTGGGTGGTTTCATGAGGCATTTGTATGATATTAGGGCAATTTTTAAGGTACTTCAGGATCAAAATTTTACATTACGTTTAGATAAGTCATTGTTTTTTAGGGACTCCGTAAAGTTTCTGGAATATGAGCTGTCACTAAAGGGGATTGTATCAGATCAGGATAAACTCGATATAATTCGGAATTTTGCGGAACCAGAAAATAAAAAAACAACTTCAAACTTTTCTGGGCAAATGCAACTATTATAGACAATTCCGTGTGAATTTCAAAGAAAGACTCGCTCCTTAAAGTCACTAAGTAAATGGAAAGCGACAGAATTTCGGTTTATTTTGTTATATTGTGGCCCAGTAGTTTTATTGAATATTCTAGACGTAAGACGTATGAAAAACTTTTTACTGCTACACTCGGCTTGTAGAATATTGTGTAACGACAAACTAATTAAAAAATATAACCAGCATGCGAAACTTTATTTAAAGAGTTTTTTTCTTTGAGATTGAAGGTATTATATTCAAAAATCCAAGTAATGAATATGCATTGCGTAATTCACGCTGCTGATGATGTAATATTCACGGGTTGTAACTTCAGTAGCATTTCTGCCTTCTCATTTGAAAATTTCCTTGGGAAATTAATAAATCTAGTTCGCACACCGTACCAACCGTTGGCTCAAGTTTGTCGCAGACTCCACGAATTATTTAAAATAGATCCTCTGAAACCACAGAAACCTTATCGAATTCAAATTCTAAAAACCGATGAAGACAAAGTGTTGAAATTGAAATATAAGCAATATATATTAACAACTAAGTCTCCTGACAATTTTGTAATGTTACGAAATGGAAAATTGTTTAAAATTAAGAATATGACTCGTTCATCAGAAGGAATATAAATCGAGGGAAATATTTGGAAAGTAAAACGATCTTTGTTCCTATATCCTACTGATTCCAAAGACCTGTGCATGTGGGAACTTCATCAGAAAGCGAAAAACACTTTACTTATTTACAATCTTACTGATGTAAAAATAAAAATGGTGAAATTGTCATTAAATTTAAGCGAAGGTAGAATGCGGCGAGTGTACACAATGCCTCTTCCACATCACTAATTTAAGCTATGAATGTAACGTAACATATTTTTAATAGATTAGAAAACTAAATTTCCTATCTGTATACTAAATTTATTAAGTGTATACTAAATTTCTTTTCCGTATATGAATTCCACACGGAAAGAAATTTTGTACAGCAGCGACACTTATGGTAGTACGGCAACGCGACCGAGGTGTGAAAGCGACAGCGACGCCAATTTTGGCAACGCGTCGGTCTCTTAAACTTAGTACAACGTTGCTCTCTAGTATTTGGGCACGCGTGAGGTCCGTTGCTGTTTCAAAAATCTAAGACAACAGTTACACCAAATAGGGACAGCAGCGTTCCCTAACTGGGAGAACAATCGTAATAAACAGAGGGCGCACTGCAGCACTACAGTTTTGCGCATCAGACGTACCTATAAGTGTCGCTGCTGTACAAAATTTCTTTCAGTGCACAATTTCTGTATACTAAAATTCGTACACGTGTTTATTAGATTTAACTGCGCAAGCGCGTTTCGACTTATGCGATTTAATCAATTATTTCAGCTCTCTGTTCCAGTATCTGGAAACAATAAAATGGGAGGTCCTACCTTTGAAGATGGTGCTTTTTCGCATGCTCAACCAATGGGCAAATAACATCGCTCAGCAAATTTTGCCAATAACGGATCCTGCTGCCAATCATTCTTTTCTAACAAATAGAGGTCAAGTGAGGACACTCGACTCAGTTGTCCGAAAGTGGGGAATCACTTTCACAAGGGACAATATGAGCGTGGAAAACTTTCTCGCAAGGTTAGAAGAAGGACGATCGGTTTCTGGACTAACCGATGATGAATTGCTTCTAGCAATTCCATTCATCCTTGATGGACTGGCTCTTCAATGGTTCCGTCAGAATGCCAACAGCTGGTCAACATGGCAGAGTTTCAAAACATCCTTAGCAGCCATGTATGGTGACACAAGCTACCAATTGCGTTTAGAAGAACAGGTAGCTGCTCGAGTCCCAGGAAACGACGAAAGGATCTCGGATTTCCTGGTTTGTTTTCAGGGACTTTTTCAAAAATTTCAAAGTCCCGTGACTATGGCGGAACAGATGGATCGAGCCTATCGGAATATGAAGCTCGAATTTCATCGAGCAATTCGAAGATTCGAATTCTCAGACTATAATAGTTTAATGACCTTGGCAAAAGAAGTGGAACGCACTGCAGTTACAGAAGGTGAGGTTAGAACCCCACCAAAGCCGGAAGAATCAATCTTTCCAGAACTAGCTTATATAAAGAGGAATAAATCCTCAGTTTCTGGAAATTCAACGCACAAATCGGCTAAGCAAACCGATTCTTCTAACTCACAATCAACCTCGAATCAAGCGTTCGAGCAACTTGCTTCTTTGATGACCACTCTAATTAAGAAACTTGACCAAGGAAGCTTCAATGATAAATCTAAACAGGAGAATGATTTCGCCAAATCAAATTCAAGAGGAGACTATCGGAAGTCAAGTAATCAAAGACAATTAGTCGAATACTCTCGACAGGAAAGGTCAAGTACTAATGGAACCAGGGCGAAGAAAGCAGCCAAAGCAGAACCGCCTTGTTTCAACTGCAAGAGCAAGGATCACGGTTGGAGAAACTGTCCAACCACTTGGGTTAAATTTTGTCACATGTGTGGCAAACGTGACCAGGTCAGATCGACTTGTGACTCTGACTACTCTCAGGGAAACTAAGAAAGGAGTGCAGACTGAGGGTCGATGCTGCTCCTTTCTATCCTAGAAAGGCCTTCAACTCTTCACCAACGAAACTCCTCTCGAAATCAACTCACCTCAACTCAATCAATTCATCGGATTCGTCAAGGAGTTCTTACTCCAATTCAAACCTCAATTCAACTTCAACAAACCACAACTCAACTTCAACCTCAAATTCAACCTCAACTTCAACCTCAACTGGAAAGTCGTAGATGGAAAACTCTACAGGTTTAAGAACAACCCATTACTGAAAGATCTGATGGATGATCTCCAAGCATGGAAACTTGTAGTCCCCAAGGACAATCAACAGGAAGTACTACGATAGGTCCACGAGACGCCCGAGGCTGGCCACCTTGGAGTCGAGAAGACTTATAGTCGTGCTTCAAAAACTTACTTCTGGCCTGGAATGTTTAAGGATGTTAACGCATTCGTAAGAAAATGCAAGACTTGTCAGCTCAATAAACCGGAACAAGCTCAATCTAGAGGAAGGATGGGACAAAGAATCGTTCAAGAACCATGGACAGTAGTATCAACTGACATCATGGGCCCATTTCCCTCGCAGTAAGAAGGGTCATGAATACTTGATTGTATTCCAAGACGCATTCACTAAGTGGATTGAGTTGGCTCCGTTGAAGGCGGAAAATGTCCAGACCATCATTGCCTCATTCGTCGACCTAATAATCACTCGTTGGGAAATCCCCCAAGTTCTCCATTTCTCCATTCCGATAACGGAACGGAATTCAACAACAACACGATAAGAGAAATGGCTGAAGCCTTGAAAATTCACCACTCTTTCACCCCACTCTATCATCCACAAGCCAACCCTGTAGAACGAACTAACCGGGTATTGAAGACGATGATCCGTTCTTTCATCGACCAGGATCATAGAGATTGGGATGTTAATCTAAGTGATTTTCGATTCGCGTACAATACGTCACTCCACTCAACCAATAGAACTACACCTGCATTCCTCAACCTTGGAAGGGAGATTCTTCCGCGAAAGACCTTCCGCGGTCTAGTGGAGGGGGAGGTCGACCTGCCAGACCCTGACTTATCCGTCTGGACAGATCGAATGTCGAAAATGAGACATTTGTGGGATCTAATCACAACCTATCACGATAAAGCCTTCATTAAACAGGCTAAATACTATGACCGCAGACATCGAGATCTGCAATTCAAATTAGGTGACTTGGTGAAGAAACCAAATAACGTGCTGTCAAGCGCAAAGGATAAGATTGCCACGAAATTGGCACCAAAATTCACTGGTCCTTATGTTGTGGTGGAAGTTATATCACCAAACGTTTATGCATTGGCCTCTCAATAAGGCCGCCTTGCTGGATGTTATCACGGTTCACATCTCCAAAGATACATCAGCGAGAATGATGTTGATCCCAACGATCCAGAGGAGATTGAATAGCAAGCTCAGCTCGATAGAGAGCTCTTGGAAATTCATTATTCAGATGAGGAAGTCGATTCGGATCGGGACTCTAATTTCGAAATTAATTTCGATTTTGGATATGGAAATGGTGCAGATCATCAGGAGATCGAACCGGAACCTCCGCGTCGTATGCGACTTCGGCATAGGTCGTATTCGCGATAATTAACGGTCACATAAGTGCAAAAAAATTAGAACTATTAAGCAGCAGCGTTTAACTACGAACTTTTGAACAATAGTGCGAGTCGTATTAAGTGCAGCGCGAATTAACTAAACTGTGAACTCTTCTAACGACCTTCCGTCGCATCATTTCTCTTTTTCAGATTTGTCGTTCGATCGTCCCTTGCAATTGCCGACCTGTATCACCGCGCACACTGGTAACATCACGATCGAAAGGATCAGCGCGACCGGTGCACACGCATCTATCTCATTGGTCACCGGAACCAGTGTGCGGGAGGCGGCGGCACCAGAATCCGGCTCGCTTGCAGAGCCGTCGGTATCATCAACTGTCAGAGAGGCCTTGTCAGAGGAGCCGTTGGTCAACCCAACCCCAACGGTGGTCCCAATCGAGGAGGACGATTGGACCAAGAGATTGGCGGATATCCTGGAAGAAGTCTTCTGGGCAGGTGAGTGTCCACCCAAAGTGGAACCAGCCTCGTCAGTCGTGCTTCCAACTCCGACTCCAGCTCCAAAACTGGCTCCGGCTGGGGCCATACCTCTGCTGGCCACAAAATCTTCTTTGGCCTTGAAAAAGATGGACAGATTGGGCCCAGACGGGAACCGTCACTTATCAGCCGCCGAAATGGATCGGCTAACAACTTTGAAGGCTCTAGAGAGGGTCCAGACAGATCCGCTCTTTCGTAGAGCCAAGCCGTTGACGATGTGGGGCAAGCGGAAGTTTTTCCGCACCCACTGCTCTAAATGTGGCTCAGAAGGCCACAAATACAATGATTGCCCCACATTTCTAAAGCACTAGGCTTTTAGCCGTCACCAGAACGTGACCACACTCTTTTACTGTAATTAATGAGTTTTTCTTTTGTTGCCTTTAACTGGGGGGGTTTTAAATACCCCAGTACTTATTTAATAAATCGTTCTCTTTCATTAAATTGATCTGGTTTCACTGATTTCACCCAATTGACATTTCTCGGAATCATTTAATTGGCATTCGCTTTTCCGTTTTTGCATGAATAAACAAAGCCATACGGGAATTACAGTAATTCATATTATTTAATTCGACCGTTTCCTGGAAGCAGAATTTTGAGTTTGGTGTTCCACTGTAGCATCTGAAACTTCCAGACGAACTCGATTTGAGGTTCGAATAAATACTTGTCTTTGTTAGAATTACATCTAATCAAGGCGTAGCTTCTGAACTCAAAGCGTTGAGAGCTTATGGTTTTATAGAGTCCCGCAGACTCGGGAGGTGAATTGGCTTTTGGAATAAAATAAGTTCGTATTTCGATGATTTGATTTAAATGCAATTAATCAGTTTTCTTTCAGCTAATTTAAAATCGTTTCAGCATGGAAACGTCCCAGATAACGGATTGTTGTTTGCCAATGGTTGCAACATGACTTTAGATTTGAACTCTGAGGAAGAGAGAGAATTCGGATTCAGAGACCCCAAAAACGTATCATTATGGTCTCACACAACCATATTTTCTTAAAATTTTAATACCGTGTAAACTTTATATATAACGTAAGTAACCTCTGATTGACCTATCAGGTCTTGATGGAAACAAATTGATAATACCATATCTGGACGTAAAATTTCCCGCTCTTTCCGAATCTGTAGTCAAAAATCCATTTTTTTCAATTTTTACCGGTTTGACATTGAATTGACCTTGATAGTGATTCGATAGAGTCAAGTGGACCTCGGATTCGGATTCAGGTACCCCAGAAACGTTAGAAATAGTAGTCATTTCTAATAAAAAATTTTTTTTGTCGATTTGACCTTCAATTGACCTAAATTATGACGTGGTGGGGGTAAACGGACATCAGATTCGGACTCAGCGTGCCGAAAAACATAGGGGTATATGGGTCACTTTTCTGTAACAAGAACTTTTTTTTTTATGTGCCTGTGTTATTTATCCGGCCCATTTGCCGACGGATTAAAACTATTCAATTGGGAGATTAGTATAATTGAAAGGATGTCAGGATTTTTTTACCACTAGAGTGGTGGCAGGTAACGCCTAACATTTCTCTCTCTCTTCCGTTGTGCAATTTAATTGATATGAACTGTCTTAATAATCACTCTCATGCGTCTTTGGCGAACAATATTTCGTTTATTGAATTTGTGTTCGAATCATTATTGTAAATGATTTCTGGGATCAAATTGTGTCTTGAATCTTTATGTCTGTGAATAAAATTAATCTCTATTGTTGTTTTAAATTCAGTGAACTCAGTGATTTTCCCTTACCCTGCCCTCTCCGCGGTCTGTGCTAGCCAGGGTTATAAATGATTAAACTAAATTCAATTTCAAAGTACTTTTGCTTATTTTGTGAAAAATAAGCTGGCGCTTAAATATGCTTATTTAATTATTCAATTAATTAACTTAATTATTCTATTAACCTTCTTAAATCAATTAAATTCTAATTATAACCAAAAGAAAGGTTATAATATATACTGAATAATTACGTTATAAACGCAACAAAATGGGGAAGTTCTACTTTATTTTAATAAAAAAAACTAGTCAAAATTAAGTATTTTTTTGCGTGGGTGCAGTTCAGTGCTCTCAGATCAAGCTAGAAATTTACCCCTTCTACATCTACAATTTATCGGAAAAAAAGTAATTTATTTCATATAATGTGGAAAATTTTATTTATATAATTTAAGAAAACATTTAAAAAGAGTAATAATTTCAAAAGTTTGCAAAATTGTAGTTGATAAATTGCTTTTTTCGATAAAATAGTGGATGTGGAGGGGGTAAATTTCTAGAATAAGAAGTCCTTTTGGGTTTCGTACTTTTGTACCTTCGACCATCATTTTATTGTTTCACCGACTACAGTAGTGAAGAACCCCCAGGAAGAACCTAAGTGCAGTGTTTACAGTGTATTTCAATACTTTTTGTTAGAAGAACATTTTTAGTAACAAAATTTGGGAAAGAAGAAAAAAGGTAAGTGATCCAAATATTCTACTGATTTTCAAATATATAAATATTCTCGTTCTTTTAAGAAGTAGAGCAATAAATTGAAAAAATTTCCACTGAAACTCTATCGCTCTTGGCACCAAATTTTTGAAAATTTGTATAGATCCTAATTTCCAGAATTTTTGCCTTAAAAATAACAATAATTTTGTATAAACACAGTTTTATTTCAAAGTTTTAATCAGTTTTTCGTGCAGTTTAAATAATTGTTCATTTACAAATAATTTGAAAAAGAGACTTAGTTCCTAGAGTCATTAGCATCACTCAAAAAATTAAGACTACCTTTCATGCGAAATTATTATTACTTTTTATAATTTTGTATTATTTATTATTACAATTTTTATTTACTAAATTATTATATTTATTATTGTTATTGTTTATTTTGAAATATTTTTAAATTTAATTCATAGGGGAAAGTCGTCAGAGTTGGGCCACTTTTTGATTATTCTCTATATCTTTTTCAAAAATTTGAATATTTCCAAATTTTTTTTTTTATTCGAAAGTTCAAACCTTTATCTATAACATATATGTATGGCAACTTGCTGCGACAAGGGTGTAACGAGCAGTGCAGACGCTCGTTACATATCTCTATCCCTCACTGCCTGTCGCTGTCACGTCACGTCATCGGATGGGCGGGGCGAGAGTCTTGCCGGCCGGGACCCCTTACCTCTCGCCGGCTGAAAGTTACGTAACAGCGAGTATAAGTACAGCTGATCGCGCGCTGTGAGTTCAGTTCGCCGAGCGTAGTTGAATCTACTCTCGGACGAACCAAGCTGGTCTCTCTGCTAGCGGGCTACCACCATAGCAGTGCGACCGGGACCAAGAGAACCTGGACAGTCTTCCTCAGGGGAAGCCCACTAGGTGTGCGACTGGCAGGCACCCCTACAGCCATGCACCTAGTTAAGAATGTATCGGCTCATACCGATCCATCCTGGGCCAACCTGGTGATGATTTTCCAGGCGAAGATAGAGTCACATTCCGTCATTCCCATCCTTACGAACCACCTGTTATCTGACTAGCGGGCACCCCCATGGCCAGCTAACAGGCAAAGTGTACTCCAGCTCAAAACTGGCCTACGCCTGGTTCATTCCTGTCTTTCCTGTAACCGTCCTACAAAGACCCACTCTGTACCTGACTAGCGGGCAACCCCCATGGCCAGCTACAGAGATAAGGGATGCGTTGATCTCTCGATCAACCCTTCCTAGGGCACTCCTGTCTAAAACCGTACCTGGGGAACAAACAATAGAGAGGGAAACTTAAAACTAGATTTCATAATCTCCCTTCCCCTCCTCTCTCTCCGCACCGCTCCGTTTAAACGAGAGAGAAGGGATTCAGGAGACTGGGCTCGCCCCGAATTACCGAAGACGTGCGACAAGTATCGTAGATAGTAATGCTCCGCCCTCTTATTGTATCATTGCAGGTACCGGTCTAATAAACGCACACACACTCGACTCTCTAGCGTCTACACTCTCTCACACGCAAACACAAAGAATAAATTATAATTCTCGATTTAAATTCAGTTCTTTCAAATCTTCAAATTTAGTTTAAGTTAGAAATGTACTTTATAGGAGAAATAAATACTCTTTATTAATTCTTGTAAAATATATCGATCTGCTTTTTGATTGTCTTTTAAAACCTGACCCTGGCTAGGCTGAAGCATCCGTTAAAGACAATTGTAAAATAAGATAGATAAGATCCTATCCCGTAAAAACAGATCGTCACATGGCGCCCGAACAGGGACCCATGGAGTAAAAAAGTAGATCGTTACAAGGGAAAAAAAAGTTATTGACGAAAAAAAAAACAAAAAAATTGTCAGAGTTGGGCCATTTCAGTCAGAGTTGGGCCACCACTGAAATTGCATGGAATATGTACTGAAACCGGTTTTTATGGAATGGTATGCAACATTTTATTGTTCTTTATACATTTTGACATTTTGCAATTTTTTATCAAAAATTCAAATTTTTATATTATTCGTTATCGGCAAAATGGTTATTTATTTATTTTCAAGTCATACAAGAAGACTTTCATTTCTAGAATTTATTATAGTGTTTGAAGGTTTGAAAAACATGAAATAAAGCTTTTTTTTTATCTGTAATTCAAATTTTCATATTCTTTGTTATTGCAAAAATGGTTATTTATTTATTTTTTAGTCATGAAATGAGACTTTCATTTCTACAATTTATTATTTTAGTGTTTAACGGCGCGAAAAACATGCTAAGAAATGATATTTCACTGTTAGAAAAAGAAAAGGATGTGGCCCAACTCTGACTACACGAGTGACCCAACTCTAACAACATTCGTGTTTTTTGATCGCAACTCACTACAGCTGGAGAGGTTAAGGAATCAAAATTTCCTTTTGGAAACTTGTTAATGATCGAACATACAATGTTATTATATACTTACTTCAATTTCGGCATGGTTTTTTTGCGAGTTATGGGCACTTTTTTTCGAATAGTACAAAACTTCCAACACTATCAAAAACAATACGAGGGCCTGACACTTTTTGGAAATAATTTCTGCGACTGTCAATGCTTTACAAAGTTAGCCGTCATCGAGACAAACAGTTCCATGCATTTGTACCGATGGCAGCACTTGTCATATACCAAATACAGTGGTGGCCCAACTCTGACAGTGGCCCAACTCTGACGACTTTCCCCTACTTTTTGTTTTGAAAATTTTTAAAGTAATATTAATAATATTATCAAAAATGTTTACTAATGAAATTTCAAATATCGCAAATTTCAATTTGTAAGACATCAATGGAAAATTTCGTACATTAGGATCTATTCAAGTTTAGAAAGATTTGTTGCCAAAAGGGATTAAGTTTCTATGGAAATTTTCCCACTTTATTGCTCTACTTACTAAAGGAACCGAAATCATAAACAGGGAAATCCCCATAATTAGGGGTCAGGCAGTTGCTAATGTACGAGTAGAGTATACCTGACCGACCAGAGTCAATTTTTAACTTCCTTAAGAAAATTTTAAATGTAATTATTTCACTTTCGAATTTAACAATTTAATTTAAATTATTATAAAATTGCTAAAAGCTCCTTTTCTGTAGTTGTATAGTTCAATTCAGCCTTATTTAAGCATCTACTAACCAAAGAAACAATTTTATGATCACCTCGCTCATCATACTGATGCAGAATCCCACTTATCCCTAAATCCGAAGCGTCCGTCTGTAATTTATACGGTTTGTTAGGAATAAAATGACTTAGTCGCACACAATTTACAAATGCCTCCTTCATTTTCGCAAAAGCCGCATCATGGTGCTCCGTCCAGCTCCAGGGATGCTTGACTTTCAAAATATCCCTGAAAGGATGCACCAAGGTAGCGTGTCGTGCTGTGAACTGGCGATAATAGGTACATATCCCTATAAATTGCTGTAGCTCTTTACGATTATTAGGCTTTCGAAATTCTCTAATGACTTGCAATTTATCATCCAATGGTCTAATACCTTCCGTGGATAATTCGTATCCTAAAAATTTCACTTTTTTCACACCAAAAGTCGATTTTTGTAAATTTAGTGTAAAATTCCTCTTTTGCAGAGCCCCAAAAATTGATTCAATTGCCCCTAAATGGTCATAAAACGAGCCTGCCGTTGTTATGAGAAAATCATCTATATATACCGTGAGAATTTCGTCGAATTGATTGCCCAACGCATTATTAAGTGCTCTTATAAATGCAGATCCCGCTGTCTTCAAACCAAAGGGCAGTCGGCAAAACTGATACATTCTGGTATTGTGCAAAAAAGCGGTATATTTGCGAAAATCATGATGCAACGGAATTTTCCAGTAACCGACTGCCAGGTCGGTTGTCGTAATATTTTTGATACCATGAAATTTTTGCATTAATTCATTTATCAAAGGCGGTGACTCATGGTCCGACTCTATTATTTCGTTTATGAAGCGTGCGTCCAAGCATATTCTAACGGTATTATTATTACGTACTATTATTCTCAACGGATTACAATATTGACTATCACTGCGCTCAATTATCCCATTTTTTAACATTTCCTCAATTGCTTTGTTTACGGCATCCCTATGGGCAAATGGTATCGGATACGTCTTTTTAATAAAGGTTTTATGTGGTTTTATTTTGATTTTATAAGGAGTTGTATCAGCGCTGTTATCTTTCGGTGTAAAGAGTCTTTCAAATTGAGCCATTACCCTAATAAATGCTTCTTTCTCCTGATCACCCACACCTGTAAGTTTACACGCAATTGATCGCACGTCCTCTGAAAAGCACGTCGATCCCAAATCATTTGAGGAACATGACATTATGTTTATATCATTTATTAATGGCAAGTTAGTGGGATCATTCAAATCTAAATCTCCTTCGTAAACAATATCGATATCATTGTGTTCGTCAAGGTATATATTTTCAGTAACGACATCGAACCGATTGTTATTATCTTCATAAGAATTCAAATTATCTGTTTCCTCAACCTGCGAATTTACGAGACAATTTTCCACAATATTATTCAAAGGCAACGCTTCGAATAAATTTAAATTCACATTTTCAGACCTAAATTCCCAATGTTCTTGAGAAAAATAAACATTTTGATTCATTTCTACATTTTCTTCTACCCTATTTTCAATATCTTCTCCTTTTTTAATTATTTTATCGTTAGCAATTATATCTATAATATTGATCATTAATTCAGACTTATTTTCTAAAATTTCATTACATTTACCATAACCATCCCCCTGTTTCACAACATGAGAGTCAGGTTTATTATATGCAGCTATTTTTTGAATATACGTGATGTCATCCTCACGACTTGTTATTAACAGATTTTCAGAGGCTACGCGATCAAACAGAATAAGTGATTGGGGTAACCTTTCTCAACCTATCACGAATGATGACCCTGAATTCTTACTTGAATTCACAAACTTCTTTTGCACTAGACACAAGTTGATCAAAGAGGTATTAGAAAAAGAGAACATCAGTAAAACAATATATAATTCAGAGTGTGACCCTTACAATTGTTGTCAGAGTTTTATATTACGCCATGAAGTAGATGAACAAAACTTAAAATTCGCATACGAGGAGATGATGAGGGCTTCAGCCGAATCATGCACAATTCACGAAACAAACTTTCTTGAGAATACGTTATATCGCGATCAAAGAGAGGTTAAAATCACCGAGAAGTACAGACATATACTAGATACCCTATTGTCTGACTCACAATTGTTTCAAAGTTTTATAAATATGAAAAAGGTAGAATCTTTGAAGGATAAACTATGTTACCAAAGGCTAAGTAGAGGTACCTTCTTCAATATTGATAGCTCTTTATTTGAACCTGATGTCTTCATTCTAAATTGTGCTGATCATGAGAAAGTCATTGGTCCTATGTCGTTATTTATTTGTAACCTCGATTGTATCCAATCCGTGTTCTCACTTAAGATGTTTTGGAAGATATCTGACTGCTTGAATCGGTACTCGGAGTCGATTTATGATAGAGGAACACAACTTCTGAATTGGCTAACTGGAGAAAGAACGCGCTACAAGGAGAAGTTTTTCAAGATAATGGCGTTATGGGAGCCCTACGTTCTTGGGAACATTGTTTCCGATGATGTTAACGACCTAGGGTTTACTGGGCTAAAAGACTGTGCAGAGCAGTCATTAGTTGAGATTGTAGGAGATAGGATATCAAGATATCGTAAAATGTTGCTTCCCAAGGACAATTCCTTGGACGAGAGAAGGATGATGCTAGAGCTTCTTGGAATTAACAAATCATTCGGACATCCATGTCTCGACGCTAAAACATCGTTCCAGACATTAAGAGAAGTCAGCACACGACCTTCGAATCTCAACCTGGAAATTATCACAAAAGCTCATGGTACATTCGTAAGGAATTTTTGCATCGAATATAGAAGACAGAAGAAGAAATGGCCAGAGACATCGTATGTACCTTCGGAACTTAAAATAGTGTTCGAAAAGAATGAGTATCCCAAATCTCTAGAGTACAGTAACTTGTCACTCTGGAGCAACATAAGGTTCGCAAAAACATTTGAATACGATTATACTCCTGACACTTCAGAGTTACTGAAAGACTCATCCCTTGCACCTCCCTTTGATGAATGGTTCACCCCTTACGACCCATGTGCTTTTAAGAATCGACACGGTCTTGAGAAGCCCAAACTTCCTCCTGGAAAGAAGAGAACGAGTACACGAAACATGACTTGCTTCTTAAAAGGGGACGAGGCTGAAGTCGAGAGGAAAATTAAACATCTTGATTACGGTTACTTCAATCCTCGAGATTCAACTGCAATAGTGTGTAGGAAAGAACGGGAATTGAAGCTTGAAGGAAGGAGTTTTTTGAAACAAACCTATGAACAGCGGCTCGCACAGACATCTATGGAATTTAATCTCTCAAAAAATATCTTGAGATACTTCAAAGAACAAACAATGACTGAAGGAGAGCTGGAGCAGCTAAGGAAGATGGGAGCCGCTGTTCATAGACAGGGAGACAATCTGGAGGTCTTAAATCTTGACCTTTCAAAATGGAATAGTACCTTTAGACATGGGTTTGTTTATCCATTCGGGAAGACCATTGACGAATTGTTTGGCTTAGATAACCTCTATAGTAATAATCACTACTGGTTTTTGAAATGCCACGTATTCCCAAACTCAAGGTTATTTCCTCCAGAATACGATCCTGATACAAATAATCCAATTCCTGGGGATTTCTATTACAACAACCATCTTGGCGGTTTCGAGGGGATGCGTCAGAAATTCTGGACAGTAACTACAATCTCTGTCATTAGGATGACTGCAGATGAATTAGGATTAACCATCAATATAATTTGTCAAGGAGATAATCAAGTAGTACTTATCAAGTACAGGCCACACCAGATGGATAATCGATCTGAGATTAGAAATACATTCCTTGAACGTTTAAACTATAACTTTGAGCAGGTCAACCTAAAATTAAAATTAGAGGATACTTGGTATTCCAAGCAACTATTCGAATACGGAAAAGTAAGATACATTAATGGAACTGCTGTAAGTCAAGGGACCAAAAAAGCAGCTAGAATTATCCCCGATATTAATGATGGGTTGGCCTCCTTTCACTCTGGCTTAAACACTATTAATACAGTCACAGAATCAGTCGCTAAGGGGGATATTGATCCTGATAGCGCATTCTTTGTGAACCAATTCAACATCCTCAACTATCTATTGAGAAAGGGTTCATTTACTATGAGTAGTAATCGCAACCAATACTTATCCATTTTATTCCACCCTTCAGATTTTGGAGGGGTAGCACTCTCGACCTATTTCAGTCTCTGCCTGAGAGGTTATGACGACAAAGTCACATTGTGGATTTCTATCTTTCTGACTGTAAAAAGGACACGTCCTAAACTTTTCGAAAGAATCATGACTTATAACCAGTTTGACAAGAGAACCCAAGTGGGGTTTAATTTAGAGCGACTGATTGGTGATATTTACAGTCTAGACATTATTTCACTCCCCTCAGTAGAAATGACACTAAAAACCGTAGCTGAACAGTACCTTAATTCATCTGAGGTAACTAATCCCGAAATCAAGAAGCTTTTTTGCCCTCAGGGTTATTTCACAAAAGATGAAATTAAAAGAGAATTAATCAAGATGACTCCCTTCTACCCGGGATTAGCACATGAAATATATCGTCACTCAAATGCAGGGATTTTCCAAGGACTCATAAATAAGTTCACTAACATTCAGAGCTTAAGTGAACAAATCCAAGAGTACCAACGAGTTGACTTCCTCACACTAATTAAAGAGAATACCCGTTCGTTGGTTACGATATTAACGACAAGAATTAACTCTCCAAGTAGAAGAAAAAACTTTGATGTTTTTGACGGAAATTGTCCGACAGCTATCGCTTATGTACTAAGGAAAAAAAAAAAAAAAAAAAAAAAAAAAAAAAAAAAAAAAAAATTGGTTGATGGTTGAGAGGAGAGAGACTTAATTTGGTTTTGCTTTTTTATTGGAGTTGCTTTCCTCCCAATGGCTATCAACAAAATCACATTCGAGACCGGTAATTCGGTGATTTTCCTATGAAGAGATAAATACTGGTAAAGCTCCTCAGAAATCGCTGTTATTTGACTGCCTGTATCTATGAGCGCTGGAATCGGCACATTAAAAAAGCTCACTATGACTCGGGGACAACGAGGCGTTCTATTTTCTACCCTTGCCTCATGTGTATGGTTTTTACCCTCCAGATCATTGGCTAAATCATTAAAATATTCATAAGTATTATGGCGCGACGCCCCATCCGAAAACATCGCGCCTAAGATAAGTTTAAATTACCGGTATAATTATTAAAGGCGCTTGAATTCGAATGGCTCATGATACGTGGGGGGGGCAAACTAGTATCAGGCAATTGTTCCCTATACATAGAGACCCCTGATGTAACATTGCTACAAGAAACAAAGGGAGCCGAACTTATAGACCCATCGGAAGGAGCCGAACGGTCCCTGGCCTGCCCTTGACACTGACAACAGCAGTTGATATGACCCGGATTTTTCTGGACCCGTAAATTGCGCGCTTTCATAGTGAAATTCCTATTATTATTCCCATTGGAAAACGAATTATTGCCTTGTACTGGTTGATTTCCTGCTTGATGATCTGAAGTGTTTGCTTGGTTTTGATTATTATAACGCCTATGGGTACCGTTTTTCTCGTTATATGTCAAGTCCAACTGTGACAAAGCTTGAGAAATCTTATCAAAGTCTGAATAATCTATTGTACTTAAAGCCTCTCTAACCCGAATCGGCATTTGCTGTATTATGGTATAGTGAATTTCATATTGTTCCATTTTAGGAAGAAAATACTGAGCTTCATTTATCTGATTAAGAAAATATGTTTGTAAACTCTCTTTTACCGGCTCAAAGCTTTGACTCAACCATTTGGACTTGATTTTCACACGAATCGGAATCGAATAAAAGTCAGCTAAAAATTACCTTTTGAAATTGGCATACGTTTCAAAATGTGCTCTTTTTGCCTCAAACCAAGCCTTAGCCCTGCCTTCGAAAGCACCATCCAGAATATTTAATTTATGCCCTTCCGGAAGGTTCTTTAAGGAGAAATATTTGTCCAATTTTTCAATAAATTGATTGGGGTTTTGAGTTTCTACGAATTTAGGGATTTTTGTTTCCACATTGATACCCCTCAAACCCTCGATCAAAGTCTGGATTAAACGATCATCTACATTGCATGGACTTGGCGATATTTGTCTACGTAAAACTGCCATTTGCTCATTTTGATTATTATTTAATTGACGCAGGCGAATGACCTCCTCTTGTAATTGTTCATGAGTCATTGCCTGTAACACATTTTGTCCATCATTCGCCATATTGCTACCAGTGCTTGTTCTCGTTTTACTATTCTTTTCTCTTGCACCCCTGCTCCCGTCCAAAACTGGTAGCAATGGTCCTGCCTGCGATCGCGTCTGTGTTGGCGTTCTTGACGTCATTAAGTCTCTCTCCTCTCAACCATCAACCAAT
>CAJFCP010000633.1:16467-49227 GCA_904066005.1 Synergus itoensis | reverse complement strand
AAAAAAAAAACGTTCAAAAATCTCCAATAGTTTTAAAAATACAGACCACACGCTCTTGTTGAACAGACTGTAGACCGGAAAGTAATACCGGGTACACAAGATTCCCATTCTTTTAGCTGAATAGGATCACTCGACACTGTGAACTTAGATGTTTTTCCTTTAAATTTGTAACTATTTCCTTCGCACTTTGGCTTCGAACACGAAAATGGCATTTTCTTATATATTGCACATCTGCAGTGGATTACGTGAAAGATTCTCAGTTTGTTGCATGATGACCGTGGTTTGTGGTTCGAAAACGTGTTTTGTTTACTTCAAACGATGTGATTCAAACCTACTCTACTAGTGCGCCATGTCGTGCAGTGGCAGGATCGCGAAACTTTTTGGCTTACGTAAGGGAACATCCCCCACCACGAGAGTCCCCGGACCTGTGTATACGACCGTGGTGCCTACTCACGCTCTTCACCGCGGGAAGGTTGGAGTATTTTGAAGAGCATATTTTTTTAGATTTTATTATTTTGTATACATTTTTTTTTAATTTTTGCTTCCTCATAGAGGAAGCTTTGTAGTGGTGACAAAAATCCAGTTCCTAAAAAAGGTTTCTTTGAACATATTTTAAGTGGAATATATCTAATATATGTCCTGAAAAATTGTCCGGATGTGTGTGTGCGTGTGTGTCACGCTTTTAACGATCTTGCAATATCTTTAGAACGCGTATATAGATAAATTGATGAAATTTGACATATTTATTCCACTATTTAGAAAGTTGAATTTTTTTACAATGGTTTACCAAAATATTAAATTTTACAAGTTTCGTGTAATTTTAAAATTTTCGTAAAATTCATTTTTTCACTATAACTTCTAAAATATTCAAAATTTAAAGTTGATTTAAGGAAAATGAAGATTCCTTTCATCGAGACGAAACGAATGACCTATATTATTAATGCATTTTATTAAAAAGTAAGGATGTTATGGTTAATTGTATTTTCAAAAATTAATTTTCAACAATAACTTATCAAATAATCAAAATTTTGACCTGACATAAGGAAAATAAATATTTTTTGTGTCGAAATGAATCGATTGACCTATATCATTAATGCATTTCATTGAGAAATAAGAAAGTTATAAAAAATTATTTTTTAAAAATTCAATTTTTAAACTATAATTTCTCAAATAATAAAAATTTAAAGCTGGTGTAGGAAAATGAAGATTCCTTGTGTCTAGACGAATCGATTGACCTATAAGATTAATCAATTTCATTCTATAATAAGAATGTTATGCTTTATTGTAATTTTCGAAAAAGAGTTTTTCGAATATAACTTCTCAAATAATTAAAATTTAATGCTGATGTAAAGAAAATTAAATACTTAATGCTTCCTCTATGAGGAAGCAAATCATATTTGCTTATAGGAAGCAAAGTGCTCATTGAATGAGCACAAAAGTTGATACAACTTGACAGCTAGTTAAATATTTTTAATGTTTTTATTTTAATTTTTGAGTTTTTTTGTTCCTTATTGTAATAAATAAAATGTTTATTTGTTTTTGCCAGGATAGCAAATTTTAATATCTTGAATTAACTGAAGGAAAGGATCAGCGTTTAGTTTTTTGACGCGACGCCGCCATAAAAACTCGGAAAGGTGATCGGCTAAATTTTTTTTTGAATTCCACCCCGAGATAAAAATCGGCGCATCCAACGCCAGGAGGATTCAATTTTTTATGTGTGTGCCCCGGTACATTGCTCTAAATCTGCATAGCCTTTCCTGCAATCGGTGTGGATTTCAGAGCCGGCAGCTACATGCTTTTGTATTAGAGCCATAAGTTTGTTTTTATCCCTTTTGTTATCAGGGCAAATTTCTAAGCGATAATTATGCGGATGTCCCCGGTGAATCATTCCTAAGATCCATGATCCTTCGACAACACGCCCTCTTTCGTACTTTCGACGACCGATCTTACATTTCAACAATTTCGCCAATACCCCCAATTTGACCTTCCTCCTCAAATGTTTGATCAAGAGCAACCATACAAACTTCTCTATAGAAAGAAAAGCGATCAGAGACAGTTTCCTTAGACACTTCTTGATCCTCAATAATACTGCTCTCTCGAATAGTCTGACTAAAATTGTAATTTATAGCAAAGCTGTATGATATTAGCATACAAGCTGCTGCAGAAATGTGGCACCTTTCAAACCATGTATTTTCTGCTACCGTAAAATTGTGTTGGTACTTGCCTTTTTTTTGGCAAACAAATTTACCACATGTTAGGTATGATTCCATGGAAAGCATTTTTTTTTTGTGCTTAGAGCAGTACCTTTCGCGTGGAATAAGTTCCATTTCGCGTAACCACTCGAGGGTTTTTTCTCGATTTTGAAAAATTAGGCTCAAATTGAAAATATTATATTTTCTATCCATAATTTTGTTTAATTCAGACGTCAGAGACGAGTAAAGAACGCTTATAAATGATATATAAAGAAAGAATTGCTACAAACAGAGAGTGGATTTCAAAAAAATTGAAACAAGTAAGAGAGTAAGTACCATAAGTAAGTAAGTCACTGTGAGTAATGTGCTTTTCTAATTCCTCACTGGAGCGCTACTCCTATTCCGAATCTTTCGTTGGAGTGTGTGTGTGTGTAACGCTACTCCCACGCTGAGCTCTTTCTGGAAGTCGGGGTATCGCTACTCCCACACCGAGCCCTTGCTTGGAGTGGGGGTAGCGCTACTCCCACTCCGAGCTCTTCCTCGGAGTGGGAGTAGCCTTTACTATTGTTCTTTTGGCATATCCCCTTTGCCATTTCCCTTTACCATTCCCCTTTACCATTTCCCTTTGCCATTTCCCTTTATCGTTTCCCTTTACCATTTCCTTTTACCATTTCCCTTTACCATGTCTCTTTACCATTTCCCTTTGTCATTTCCCTTTACCATTTCCCTTTGTCATTTTCCTTTACCATTTCCCTTTGCCATTTCCTTTTACCATTTCCTTTTACTGTTTCCCTTTACCATTTCCCTTTACCATTCCCCTTTTCCATTTCCCTTTACCATTTCTCTTTACTTTTTCTCTTTACCATTTCCCTTTATTATTTACCTTTACCATTTCCCTTTACCATTTTCCTTTTCCATTTAACATTTTCCTTTACCATTTCCGTTTGCCAGGGAATTGGGTCCTCTGCCCGATGCGAAAATCAAATCAACGGCATCAACTCCGACAAGAAACGTTGGGTATGTAATAAAATGCATCTTTTTAAGAGTTTAAGTTAAGAAATGTGAGTTATGGTTTATGGTTTTTTTTATGAAAACTTTTTTATGAAAAAAATGCTTGGAACAAAAAATATGTGTTTTGATGAGATCTACAATTTTTGTTCCAAAAATGTTGTTAGATTTTGCATATTAGCTGAGATAAAGACAAAAGACCATAATTTTTATGGTTTTTTGATGATTTCACCATGAAAATCAATTTTGCGCCAATTTTCACTATCATATTCTTAATCAGCGCGTCATAATACATAGGTATACGTAGTCCGAACAAAATCGGAGGTATACTCTTTTCGGAACTTTATCCTTCCTTTTTTTAAATGTTATATTTTATGATATTTCCTATTTATTTAAAGTGTGTTACTTTATAAACTATTGATATAGACATTTGTAGATATATAATAATGTGAAATTTTTGATAGATTTATAATTTATAATATTAGATATTTATCTTCTTATTTCTTTCTTCCTTTCTTGAAAACTCAGTTTATCTGTTTTAAAAATTCAAGTACTCCTAATGTACGAAGCGATAAATATTCATCAAATATTATGTAAGACTATTAACTATGTAAGACCATTTAACCATTTTTTTTTTGTGAGATACCACAAAGTTGCTGTATTAACTATTCAATAACAATATCTATTTTTAAATATGATAACGAATGCGTGCTTTTGCGTATGTTTACCTTGTTTTAATCTTATATTTTATGATATATTATTTGTTTTTCCTATCAGACATAATTCACATTTTTATTTTTAAAAATTTCAATTTTATAGGAATAAGAGTTACTTTAAAATTCAATCAATTTTCCTAAAATAATATACATCTATTAAAAAAAAATTTTCCCTACATTTTGTAAACTAAATAAGTACTAAATTTATTTTACGTTATAAAAAATAATAATTATCATATTATTTTCAAAATTAACTACGTTTACTGCAGTATGGATGTTTAGTTGTGGTTTCGATTCCTAAAAATTTTGAGTTTAGACTCGCGTTAAAATGATGATTTATGAAACCAAATTCAAATGAGCGCTTGGAATTTACGACCGCCGAGTATCGATTGTCGAAAATCACAATCGATACCTACACGACGAATGAATCAGTACATCAGGAGAGTGTGGAATAGGCGTTACGTTATTTCGACTTCGACTCAAACATCTTTTTAGAATAGGACAAATGAAAAACACGTTACGTCATACTTAACCCTTACTTGCCATATTGGGGTGGATTACACCCCAGGCTTTTTTTCTCTTAATTTAAAGTACCGAAATATGAAGGAAATCGCTTTAAATCAATATTTTTCAATAATTAGAGACAAACAAATTGTCAATGAAAATATCCAATAGTTAATTTTTTATTACAGTTTTTATAGGTGGGGTGGCCGACATCCCAGTTTGGCAAACGTTTTACTCCGCAAATAAGGTGTGGCAAGTAAGGGTTAAATAGCCCCTAAACTCCCTACATGGATTCCTTTTTAAGAACCTATAGGAACCTATAGGAACCTATAGGAATCTAATATAGGAACGACCTAGAGGAAAGTTGAAAACAACAATTACAAACTGTTATAAATGATAGTTTTAAACTTTTAAAGCTACATACTTAGCAGCAAATTTGACCAACAAAGACAGTTTAAAATCTCGCAGTGGATCACGGATACTCAACGGTCTAAAACATGCTTCTGATTTGTCAACTTTGTTGCTCTGTAGTTTGAAAACTACGCGTTTTACAACATTTTGTAATTATAGTTTTCGACTTAGTGTTTGCCCTCCTGTGTGATAATTGCCCGATTTATCCTTATTTCAAATTTGATACTAACTAGAATCCGGCTAGATATAGTATCCCAGTCAGAAAAACCTATGGGGAAAGTGATTGGGTATTACATAGCTAGACTACCTTTTTTGCTTCTACTTGGTAATTTATTCACCTCTAGATATAGAACCCGAAGGGATATTCTGATCAGGAACTTGTTAAATCTGAATTAACCTATAATAATAATTTATTTACTATATAAAATAGCTGAGAGCGATCAGTGCAAAATGAATCGTAAAAAACGTACACAGTAACAAGCAAGGGTCAGATAAAAAAAACATTGATCTGTGACGTCATGACACCTATTGTCATAAATTAATAATAATCAACAAATTATTTGATATTATATTCATTAGGAATCCGAGTATTCAAGTATTGATCCAATGTTATCTAGCGAGTCAAAGAAATTATAGGATTAACCATCAGCACACCTCGAGTCGACTCGCGTAATCAAGAATATTGAAACATAAAAATGATAATCTACCCTCTTGAAGGTGTCTCCAAAACCAAGTCTCCGAACTCTTGATACCAAGATACTATTTATCTGTTTTCACCTGATTGATGAGTACGTGAATTACACGAGTTCTCTGCTATTGGTCATCGGACACTAAAACCTATGTGCGTCACTGCGAATCCTAAGGTGCCTAACCGTTTTACGACTTTCGCCCCCTCAAAAAAGTCCTATAAGAAGAAAGGAACCCGCGGGTCCAGTCAGTCTTCGCCGTGTCATCAAAGGACGAATCTCTATCCGACTTCAGTCTTCGCGACCGCTCTCAAAGGGTGAATCCCTGTCCGTCGGTAGTGCGACAGTTTACCATCAACTCGGTACCCTGACCCCAAAACCTGAATCAAGTTCCCAATAAAGTTTTCAGTGATCCTCCCAGTGTCCCTGAAATCCGAGTAACCGAGTGTTGTGAAGTGGTGTATTCGCCAAAGACTCCGGACCCATGCCTATTACCTGTGGGCCCGACAATCCAGTTAACCCAACGAATCCAGAGAATTCTAATCCTAAACCCAAGAAATTAATCTAAGAAGAAATCTTAATCCCTGAAATTTATCCTGAGATTCCGTGTGGAGACATAAGGTCAGGTTCCGGTCATCTGTAAGGACCATCACCTGCCGACCAAGTTCCCCAGCACTAGCTTATCGTCAGCCGTCAACATCTAAAGCTGACCTCGAAGCCAAGACAACGTCATCTAAGGCAACTCCGAGATCCGATACCTCCCAAATCGCTCCAGACTCTCGAAAAGGGTTTCTAACTACAAAGGCTAAACGTTAAGTCCCCTATTTAAAAAAATCCATTCAACTCAATTTACTAAAGTTAATCGTAATAATTATTTTTCATGCTGCATTTAAGTATTCCTTACAAGGCCCTTCTGATCCTCACTTTAAAATTGTAACCATCACTCCTTGTAATTTGTTATAAATAAATGTTCCAGATTAAAAAAAGTCTTCGTTCAGTTACAGTCTGTTCAACAAGAGCGTGTTCGCGATATTTCGGAAACTAATGGAGATTTTTGAACGTTTTTTTTTTTTAAATTAAAGTTCGTTCAAAGGACTAATGCGCACCTATGATACCACTTCAGTATCCCTCGAACCATCCGAGAGAACGCACGTGAATCAAAATGAGTTCCGTGTACGCTAAAAGATTCGAAGCCGTCTTCTTGTGTCTCCATCCAAGAGGACCAAAAATGTCCGTCACAGCGGCTGCTAGATACTTGAAGAAGTCGAAGGCATTCGTTGTGAAGTGGGTGGAGCGGTACAAAGCCGATAGAACCGTCGACGATCTTCCTGAAAGAGGAAAAAGGCGCGTAACAACCAGCAAGGAGGACAAAGCGATCGTGCAGCTCTTTAAGCGTACCCCCACTCTACGATTGCGAGAAGCCAAGGCTATACTAGCCAAGAGGGGAGTATGTGTTAGTATCAACACCATACGACAGCGATTGGTTGAATCAAAGATCCAGTGGCATAGCACGAGGCAAAAACCTCTACTTTCAGAAACCCACATCGAAAAACGAAATGCATGGGCTGCTGAAAATCTCGACCGGGATTGGTCGAACGTCATTTTTTCTGATGAAGCGTCGTTCTGGGCATGGGTTCCCGTAAAGTATGCCTGGTCTACGGCTGGCAGTAGATTTCTCCAGCGGACCATTAAACATCCAGTAAAGGTCCATGCTTGGGGATGCTTCTCTGAGCGTGGTTTTGGATGTTTGGAGCTCTTCACCGAGAACCTCAACGCTCAGAAAATGTTGCAGATATATCAACGTGGTCTTCTAAGGTCTGCTACAAAGATGTTTGGGGCCAATAATTCTGATTGGATCTTGCAAGAGGATAACGACCCGAAACATCGAAGCCGTCTCTGCAGCGCTTGAAAAGAGGAAAATGGGATCACGACCTTGGACTGGCCATCACAGTCCCCAGATGCAAATCCCATCGAAAACGTCTGGAGTGTTTTGAAGAGGAAGCTTGCGGGAAAACGTGTGTTCACCCTGAAACAGCTGTCGCAAAAAATCCGGAAGCTATGGCAAGAGTTACCATCGAACTACGCAGAAAACTTGGTGGAAAGCATGCCAAGAAGGTGCCAGGCCATTCTAAACAACGATGGAGACTGGACCATTTATTAGGTGGTTGCGCATTAGTGTTTTGAACGTACTTTAATTAAAAAAAAAAAACGTTCAAAAATATGCATTAGTTTCCGAAATATTGCGAACACGCTCTTGTTGAACAGACTGTATCCTCATCCTCGACTAAGTGCGTTTTCTTGTGCGGTTCCGTTGTTGGAACAGGGTGGGGTGTGAGGTAAAAAAGCCATAATCTCCAATTTATAGTAGACAACTAGAAATTTATTCGAACGAAATCAGATGATTTCAATTGAAACTAAAGTACGAGAGAGACAAATCAATGGTGGATCCTAATCACCCAACTAGATATTTTTAGATATTGGAATTACCCCTTTTGCCTGATGCCGTTCGAATTCCTTTCTTTCTGGTTATAATTTCAATAAACTACGCGATACCACGAATCCCTAGATTTCCCTAATCTACGAGGATTGCACGGACATTTTTTTATCCTCTTTTATTAATCATAGCACGATTCATTCACACCAGTACATTGATAACGAACAGACATCATTCTATAAAGAGAGATCCATACCCAGAACTTTCTGAAGTTGGATGACAGAATGGGCCAGGTATTTCCTTTTCAGTGGATGATCTTCTCCAACATCGGATGAGTAAGGATGATAAGATGTGGTCCCGTCAAGTTGTTCGTCCGTTCTACGCTCAGGTTTTCTCCAAATTGAATCCTCCTGATTCAGCTCTGATGCTGGGATCCAGGAACCAATGTCCCCTCCTGGGCCTCCCCAGAAAGTCTTTAGACACATAGACCGATCTTGAGCCTCAGCTCTCATCTTTGGAAAAGTCGCTTACACGTTTCGTTGCATATTCGCTAATTTCATGAGTCCCACTTTCTTTTAATTATTCTCATGGATCTAAACTTTCTTTCTCACTAAGGTGGCACGTGAATCGTTAAATTTTTTAAACTTAAAACCACAATTTGTTCCAGTGTTTGAATTATCAAGTCTTAGATAAATGCATTTTAAAGATTTAAAATGTCAATCTAAATAACCATATTTTGTTATGACAGCATTCAAGCAGTGGGACAAATTGTATTTTCAAATTAAAAATATTTATAGCGATCGAGGTGTCACCGTGGTGAGGAAGAAAACTTAGATCTATGAAAATCATGAAAAGAAAGTTGGTCCCACGAAGTTATAGACAACATGAACGTTTTTAAAGCCGAAGCTTCATTTGTAGATTTTGAGAAAAAGAAAATAACTCGCGATTTTATTGCAGAATTGATGAGTATAATAAATAATAGATTTCTGTATTTTTTAAAATTTAAGAAATATTTTTAATTGTAAAAAAAAATATATTAATCTACTTTGATCCAGATAATTATCTACATATTTTTAAAAATTAAAGTTGTTAAAGCTGGGCTTTAACATCAAAATTAAGTATTTTTAATTTTACTCAACAAATGTTAGAACTAGATAATTTTTAGCTTCTTGGCAAGATTTCTTTTCTGAATAGAAATATGATTGTAGACAAAAATAAATCGAAATTAAATAGGTACTTTTTCCACAAAACTATGTTTTTAAAAATCCAGGTTAGAATTCCAAAATATAGCTTTACGTAATAAATATTCAATTTTTTATTCACCTTCTATTTGGAAAAGTAATGTATAACATGCAGAAATTAAATGAGGTTACAGCCCTACTCGAACAGCCTGTTAGAGCAAAAACTAAATCGAAAACTATAATGACAAATAATTTCAAATGCATACAGTAGTAGTTTTAAAACTACAGAGTAATAAAGTTGACTGATCAGAAGCGCGATTTAAACGGTTGAGAATCCGTGACATTCTCGCGATAACGGTTTCTCGATGGTCTAAATCGTGCTTTTGATTGGTAAACAGTGTTGCTCTGTAGTTTGAAAACGAAGTATTTTACAACATTTTGTAAATGTAATTTTCGACTTAGTTTTTGTTCCTCTAGAATTTGTGGTTTCATTTAAGGCTGATGGAATTTGAAAGAAAAAGCTGTTAAAAACTGTAAAAATCTGTGGAGAAGAACAAATCTATCAACTGGATTTGAACTCGAGATTTTGAAGGCACAAGTTTATAACTTTTTTTCCTGTTAAACAATCGCTAAAATCGTGTGTACTTCAGTAGATAATCAAATAATGTAGCTACAGTTCTTTCAAGTCAATCGGATGAAAACTTTTTCAATTCTACTGCCGGTCGATTTTGAAAACACGATTTCGAGAAATTGGCAAAAAATTGTGATTGTGGAGCATCAAAGTTTGCTTCGGAAAAATTGATTTTAAGAAATTTTGAAATTAGGTCGGTACTTGGGCGTTGTAGATTTTTATTCTAGGGATGTTGTGGCATGATTTAAGGCAACAAAAAAAAATAGACAAAAAAAAAGTTAAGCCGGGAATAACCCCTTAAGCTTCTAAAATGTAACATAAAAGAAAAAAAAGCAATGATTCATATCATTATACTATTTATTACAAAAAAAAAACGTTCTTTAATGATGATTTTACAATGTATGGTACAAATATTCATGCAATTGAAATTACACCCACAAACACACAAAGAAGTAGGAGAATTAGGTATCATTTCGCAATTGTTGAATAGAATATGCACCCCTCGTCGAGGGATGTTATTGGTCAATTCCTGGCTGCTTCTACATGTTACATAACCGGGTGGGGTTCAGCTCGTAAACCCCATAATTTTAGGAATAATGATTTCAGACATTGGGAGCGGCGAGTGACTTATGAATTGCATTACAATATGTTCAAAGGGCTAGCGGGTCTTTACACGTATTATATTGACAAACGTCTATGAAATGGGGAGTGAAGTACAATCGTACATGCATCTGGAAAACATGTGTGTCAATATGAGAGGAAGATCTGTTTCTGTTTGGAAAATTATCGATTTTTTTACCTGAAGCAAATGTTTATGATTTAAAAACTTATTAAATAAAACAGTGCAAAATAGGTCATTGAGAAAAGTGATTCTATTAGTGACAAAAATGCATTCTATTACCGACCAAAATTCGAATGCATTGTTTCCACCAATTGTCACTGGCGTCACTGCGAAGTACAAACAGCTATTAGCTCTTCAAAACTACTCACTTGAAGTGTCTTGTCAATATCTCAATCCACGTGATTTATCAACCTAATTTTTTTACGCGATTTTCGTAAGTGCTCGGGTTTTGAGGTGCATAATACGAATTTCAAAACTTCTTACAGTGAATGAATCACTCCGCGAGTACAGTGCGTGCCTCTTTTTGTTTAAAAGGGGACTTGGAAAAATGTAAGTATTGCGCACCATTTTTCTTTTCTACATCAAAATATTGTATGTAACCTTCTCTCACATACGTCTCTACTCTTGCAGAAACTTCTCCCTTTTAGTCAAAGAAATTAGTCTTTACAAAAAACAGCTCTATAGCATATGTCCTGTCATCGAGAAACCTTCCCCGGCCAAACGGTCCCCAAGTGCGAATTGTCGGAGCTGAACACACAGCCCAGGCTTGGTCCAATTTTGGCAGCCAAAGATCGGCTAACATTATTGGGCCAATATCGGCATTTTAATCGGCCTATCCAGTGTTGTCCCAGTACTGGCACAGTACATCATAACAGTAACAGATCATCAAAGAGCCGAAAGTCGGAAAAAATTTGTAATTAAGGAAGATATTAATTGAGAACAGCCCCAGTACCGGCAGATAGCAGTTTTTTTATTGCCAAAAATTATTATGTTCTTAATTAATAACATTTATTTACATATTTTTGTTGTAATTTCTCAGTGTAATGGACCATTAACATAATTATTCTGATTTCGTGCCAATACTGGCAGCCAGTGTTGGGCCAACAATGTCAGCCAAGCCTTGGCAGCCAAGTGCAGGTCATAGTTATCATTCCACTATTGGTGCGATAATGACAGCCGAGCTTCGGCAATATTCTTGCCAGCTTGGAGCAAATGCTGTGATTTGGCACTTGGAGAAACTTTAAACCGTGTATTTTTGAGACATAAAAATGAAATTATCGTAATAAGTAGACAGATTTGAGGCATTCTATTAATTTCGACATTTTTTGTGTTTATTTACATTTTTTTGTCCGTTGCTCCAACAGTCTTAAGACGTATAATGTCAGGGCAAAAGATGTTCCGAAAATTTCATGTCTTTAAGGCCATGTAAGACTTACCCAATCCCTACCTTACCGACATTTTTTTCTCTGCAACGATACTTCTACATTTATTAAGATATCAAATTGAAAATTTATGAAATTGAAACTAAAGCATTAAGGTACGTTTGTCTGGTCCTAAATATTGACATTTATAAAAAAAATTTTTTTTCAACAAATTTTTTTTTATTTTTACAAAAATTTAAGGCCAGATAAACATACCTTAGCATATTTTCTTTAGTTTTAGAAATTTTCAATTTGATATTTCAATAAATGTACAAGTAAGGTTGCAGAAAAAAAATGTCGGTAAGGTAGGGAGCGGGTAAGTCTTACATGCCCTTAAGACGTCTTTGGGATATTTTTAAGGCAATAGACGACTTATAGAGACGTAGATTCGAGTAATATTGGACGTTTTAGGAACATCCCAAGGATGTGCTTGGGATGTTCATGGCTTTTTGCCCACTCGGAACAAATACATAATCCCAAAAACTAACACCTTTTCCAATTGATTTTACACGCTATCCAGTGGGCATAAAAATTAAGAATGACTTAAGGGCATGTGATACTTTACCATAAGAGCAATTTAGTTTACACAATTATACATTCATAATAATAAATATTTTTAGCTAATAAGAGTCAATAAACCTTCTTCTATATGAGAGGAAGGTTTATTGACTCTTATTAGCTAAAAATATTTATTATTATGAATGTATAATTGGGTAAACTAAATTGCTCTTATGGCAATTGAATGAATGTCTTTTGGACATTCTAAATATGTTCTCAAGACGTCTAATGTCAATAGGAAAGATATCCCGAGAACATCATATGTCTTTAAGACGTCTTTAGGACATCTTTAGGACATTAGACATTTTAGAGACGTAGATTGGACTATCATTGGACGTCCTAGTAAATTCTTAAGAACGTTCTTGGGATCATAATTTTTTGCCCACTGGGTATTCAACAAAATAACATCGGTTCCATCTAAACACTAAATATGTATTTTCAAAATTTGTTATAAATGTGAGAAAAAATAAAATTACAAGTAAATTTTTGGCACCAAAATAATTGTTCGCTTAACTTAAATGCAGCCAGGTTAATATATTATTTGAAATCATTTAGACCGCACTTGTCTTTCTGAATTGGTCAAAAGAGGTCGCTTTAATCTACCGCAAGATCAGAGAGGAAGTTCCGCATTTTCCGGACTGTGAATTCACAAGCAAAATGCAAATTCATGCAAAACGTAATAAAGACAATAATTACGAAGGGATCCGCGGATAAAAATGCTACCGACGGGTTCAATCGATTGTGAATTTCCGGAATTAAACTGCAGAATACGAAAAGGGGTTGGTAAAAGAGTCGTTGCGGTTCGAACCCTCTTTTAACTTTCTTTTGGCTCTAGAAGCCGCTAATTTTCTGCTCTGGCCTGGTTTATCAGGAAGGAAGAGCAGTATCATGAATTTAGGGTGGTTCTGATAAAGGAAAAAATTAACTTTCTTTTTTCCTTCTGATTTGCATGAAACACCCTAGTCGATCAGAACTGAGCTTCTTTTGATGATCAAGTTGATCAACTTTTAAACCACAAGAAAATTATATAATTTTTCATTCGTACTACTAAAACGGTTCAAAATTTTGTTTTCAATTTTATATGTGTGAGAATCCATAACCGAAATCATTATTGTAGAATTGCAATTACATTAAATTTGGCTTGTTGAATTGTAGATAACACCAGTCAACACGAATTTAGGGTCTGAGTTCTAAATATCTGATTTTGATTTCTTTTACGTAACTAATAAAGGGAAAAATAGTTTTTTTCGTTAAAGTTTGCTTTTGTAGAATCCTGCTGTTTATACAATCAACCGAGCGGGCACGAAATTTAAGGACGTTTTCAAAACGTCCTAAAGACGTTTTTAGAACGACCTAAACTCGTTTTTAGGACGTAAAGTTTAAAAGACCTTTTTAGAACGTATAGAAAAACGACCCAAGTCAGGCCAAAAAACGTCCAATGTTCCAAATTTTTTGTTGACCTGTGTAATTGAGAATTTGAAGTAACGATATTCTGTTAATTTGTTGAATAGCATGGAAATTATTAAAGTTAAATGAAGTTAAAAATTGTCGGTCTACTTTTCAATTTAATATTTGTCAATATTTTAAACTGACTATTTTTCATGTTATGAAAAAATTCCCTCTAGCCCCGCTGGGAATCGAACCTAGGTCTTTAGATTGCCGGTCTGGTGTTCTACCCACTAAACCACGGAAAGACAAGATTGAAAAATGAAGTTGTGAAAAATGAATCTTGTATGGGATTTCTTATTTAAAGCACGAATTTTTTGATAACCCTTGAGTGATTTAATTAAGTAGACAGGTTTTTTGTATATTTATTTATTTTAAAATATTGCGCTCCACTAAACTACATATGCGTGCCTGTGCGGTCAATAAACCAATAAGAATTCGATGTTTACAATCGTTGAATTAATGTTTCGATCTATTACGATGTCCATTACACATAGAAAAATAACAATTTTGAAAATAATCGGACTGAGAACAACTGATGTATCGCAGTAATTTATTTGTGGTAGATTGAGATGTATTTTGAATTATATGATGAATAATATAGCTATATTATTAAAGAAGAAGTTAAAATATCGAACATAATAATATTACGTAATATCAATGAGAAAATGTTATTCCTTATTCATCAGAAACTTTAAGATGTCCTCTGGATATTTTAACCTCTATAAGTGATTCTCAGAACGACCCCAAGACGTGGACTAAAAGACGTCTACCATATAGAGACCCCTATTTTATGCAAAGCGCATAGTCGCATAATGTCTAAGAACTGAATACTCGAAATCTTTGCGATTTATGAAGTTTCTAAGTTAAATAAAGAAGATTCATCATCGCATAAAAACACGTAATTTTTTTCATCTCATAATTTTGGAATCTTCGCATAATTTTTTAATTTTCGCATAATTTTGTAAAATTTCGATTTTTGCATGGAAATTTTGTTTTTAATTGACCAAAAATCAAAAATCTTAATATAATTTATAATAATTTATTGATTTATTACACTACCAACTAGAGTTTTGAGATCGCCTGTTTTTCGATTATCGTTTAAATTCTCCTAAATTTAATTACACGGAAAAAAAAAGTTCATTAGACTTTACAGAACTATTTCTATAGTCGGGGATAAGAGCGAACCTTGAACGAATTTGATAAGTTTTGTATAATTTTCAGTATTTAATGTAGAACAAATCTGGAATAACTCTAAGAAAGTTCTGTAAACTTTAAATTGAGTCCGATTTAAAAGAGTTCAATAAAATATATAGAGAAATTCATGAAAACATGTTGAAAAGTTTCGTAGAAATCACATTTGAGGTATTGGCAGTTTGTGAACTATTTTAATATAAGATTTATAGAACTGAGTTATAAAAAATGAGTTGCACACTCGTTTTGTGCGCAGGTAGCGACTGTCTTCGCGTCTCTCGCTTATATCTTAGATTTTTTTTTGTATTTTTAGTATTTCAAGTTAGGTTTAGCTGCGATGCTTTAGGCGTACGTTAGAAATAAGGAGTGGGATGCGAAAGTGTTAGGGTTCGAACCCACGACGAATACAAATTTTCATAGCGTGCGTTTATAAATAGTGTAGTGACTATGTAAGTATTTCCTGAGAACGTCACATCAGAATTTATCTCTTTTAGATAAGTACTTCTAATAATAACATAACTTCTAGTCATAAAATTTCACACGACTAAAATTTAAAGCAAGTTATAAAAATTTGCAACGTACAGTAATAGAGATAAATACAGAAAAAACAAGAGTTTCAATACTTTAAAAATGAAACGTCCTTCAAACATTATCTGCGAAATTAAATATTTGACTTACGTTCAACAAAACTTTAATTACATACTTCCAGTATAAATATAGTCATTTTCCATTATTTTCTCCACTAATATCATTAGCAGTCTTCCTAATTACTTGTAAAAAATGGGAAAGCAAATTTACGTGTGCCTCGTAATTCTTTTTGGAATTTTCTCTCAAGGAATTGGAACTCCCTCAGGCAAGAATATTGGTAAACATAATATCTGCATATTATTTTTAATAAATGTCCAAAGATATATTGAAGATTTTAAGGTATTTTGTACGCAATATCTTAAGAATTTTTAAGCCATTAATTTTTCGTAATAAAAATGTATACAGTTAATAATTTACAGCTAATAATTGCTAATAATTTGAAATGTCTAAGCGCACACAAAATGTTGAATCTCTGCTTATCGAATTTCATTGAACATTGAGTCATCTTTTCTGAAATTTTGCCTACACATAGAAATTCTGGCACGAGCGGTTAATGTTAAGGCTGATGATATTTGGAAGAAAAAGCTGTCAAAAAGCTGTCAAAAACTGTCAAAATATGTAGAGAAGCACAAATCTATCAGCTAAATTTGAACTCGAGATTTTGATGTCTCAAAAGGACAGAGTTTTTTGGTCGTACCAAAGGGAAAGAAAACTTGAACAAACACCGCTTGCTCACCAGTTTTTTGAAAAATCACTTTTGTAGTCCGAAAAGAGCGCAAGATTTTTTCATGCTAAAAACGGCGGATATTTTAATTCGCATGATTCAAGTTGACGGTGATCTCGAAGTTGTCTCCCTGCGCGCGCAACGCACATTGACTACTTGCTGGAGAAATGTTGCCATTATCTGTAATCTGTCGCGCGATTTAAAATCGAATTAAATTAATTCGATTTTGAAACACGCGCTAAATTTTGACCAATGGCAACATTTCTCGAACGGTTAGTCAACTCATGCTGCGCGCGCAGGGAGCCTACTTCGAGATCACCGTCCACTTGTATCATGCGAGTTAAAATGTCCGCCCTTTTTGGTGTCCAATAATCTCGCGCTCTTTTAGGACTACAAAAGTGATTTTTCGAAAAACTGATGAGCAAGCAGTGTTTGTTCAAGTCTTCTTTCCCTTTGGTGTTACCAAAAAACTCTAAATTTGCCCTTTTGTGCCATCAAAATCTCGAGTTCAAATTCAGCTGAAAAGTTGACAGAAATAGACAGGAACGCAACAAGGATCTTAAGGCCGTGGGTGTTGGGAGCCACCCTACACATTAAAACTAAATAAAAAAAAAAATAAGTAAAAAAATAGGAATCCAAACCCTCAAAAAGTGCGTTTAGTCTGGAATTTTAATATCCGTATAATTGAAAGTAGCATATTGAAAGTAGGTGTACTCGACCTACTGTCTGGGTGTCCTGACACCCAGAACCCCGTGCTTGTTGCGCCCCTGGAATCTGAGTTTTTCTACATGAATGTTTTTAAAATTCTATCAGCCTTAAAATAAACATTTTTTTCATAGCACTAATGATAATTGCCAACAAATTTCCCGCTCGTGAATTCACACGAGCCGCTCGTGCTAATAATAACTGTGTTACAGACTAGTACGCCTCTAAAAAATAGTTTTATTTTATTTTCCTGAAAAGCCAAAAATCCTGGTTGTGTGGAAAAATTTAGATTTTCTTATCGAATCGTCCCCAAATGCTTATATTTATTTTTGTGTGGTATTCGCTTTTCTGCTTCCTTGAGAAGTTCTTTAAAATTATCCTAAAATTTCTGGAAAAGAGGTCCGGATCGACAAATAAGTTTTATAAAGCCAGGTTTATGTGGTTCCAAATAATTAACAACTCAAGTTTATTCGTGTAAAAATTTGTGAGAAGGATAGTAATTTTGTAACATTTATGAACGACTTAGAAATTGACCTTAAACACCCATCTAACCCCGAGCGTGGAAGGTTGACGGGCCGACTTCAGAATTTTAAAATTTGAATTTCGTAAACATATCTGTATGCAAGTTTTCAAGATCTGCCTTTCTTGTGTGTGTGGGGGGGGGGATAATGGCTAATATTGTCATTATTCATCGTATAACACTTTATGGTGAAAATTTTTACACTTTATTTGCATTTAAATGGACGCAGTTTCCATTTAACTTGGCAATACCACTCATACGAAAAAACTCTATCTCAATCTATTCCTTGTTTATGCAACACTACCTGTTCAATTTCTTTATTAATATCTATAACCTATATATTCAACCTCCTTATTTTTTTCTCTCGTTTATCTCATTTACCTTCTCTCTACCTTATCATATTCCTCGTCTACTACATCTCTCCATTTTCTATTTTCTTGCACAATATGGTTCCACTCATATCTTTTAATCCGCTATTTTCTATTTCATAGAATTATTTTATTTAGTTACTTAGAAGCAAAAGGGGAATATACATAAAATCAGAATTCACATACGCTCTTAATTAATTACAATTATGTAATTAATCATTTTTAACGAAATAATTGAATCGAAATGAGATAAGCATTAGACAAGGAAAGAAACAAAAAAAAGGAGAAAAAAAGAAAAAAAAAAAGGAAAAAGAAAAAAAAAGGGACAGAGAAGAGAAGAAATGACTGCCATCCCAGGGATCCACAATGCGTTGCGTCGCAGTGATAGTGAAAAAGATATAAGTACACTTTTGTTTCTTTCACTCTCACTACGTCGCAGTGCATTGCGGATTCATGGGACGGCACCCTCAAAGAGATAACAGTAGATTTGAATTATATGGAAATAGAAAGAGATAGAGAGAAATAGACAGGAGATGGATAGAGATAGTGAAGTGGGGATTTATAAATAGTATATAAAGTTGCGATTGAACGGGAGATAGAAAAAGATAGGAGAAAATTGAGATATAAAAATATATAGAAAGGAATATAGGAATGCGGATTGAAATATACAGGAGTAAATTGAGATTGACAAGGAGAAACAAAGAGATAGCCGGGAATAAGCCAGAAATATAAATGGATAGAGAAGAAGGAACTCAAAGAGATAACAGTGTGTAACGAGAACAGGTTTTATTTTAAATGTTTATTTGAAAGACTATTAGAAAAGAGAGCTTATTCTAAGTTCCTGAAAATAAAAAGACTTATGCCCTCTTATAGGCTAAAAACCTGTAATCGTGGGTCGTGGGACGTATCGAGGGAAGCAAATAAGTACGTAATACATTTAACAAAAACAAATAAGTATTTATTCAAAAAGAAATAATGAAAGTGTGAGACATTTATCATCATTCGCCCGCGGAAAGACTCGATATAATTCTAAAATTGCTCCTTCATGAAAAGACTCGATATAAACTAATTTTGTTCATCGCATGACGAATGAACGGTAAATCTCTAAGAACAAATCAAATACTAATCACTACCTCGTGATGCTAATTACAAGCCATTCCAAACAGTTAATTTATTACTCAGCAAAATTTACTTATCAGCAAACATGTTGATCAAGACCAGAAAGATAAAAAATATAAAGAAGTTGACAAACTACAAAAATGTCGGATAGTATTACTATCTATACTATTCCTATCGCTCTCTCACAGCCCTAAGTCCGAAATTACATTGATTCAAAATCTTTACTTATTTCTTACAAATCTCATTATGCGGACTTATACAATCTCAACCCCTTTACGTGAGAGTTTCCGCTAAGTATAAAAAATCGCAAATAAATATCTACGCCTATCATTCCCGTAACATAAGAGACTCCTCGATTTGTCTCATAATACTCAATACGCCCTAAGCGCTAATTCAAGACCACGGATTCGCCGTGCATTTCAAAATTTCCTAAGTTATTCAATCTCACGATAAATTATTTCTCGCGACCAAATTCAAATAATTAAAAATCATTAAAACTCACTGAGTCCCACAGCCTGGTACAGCGTACGTAGGTACTCATCCCCAAAAAGTATAAGTTAAATCGTTTCAAAATAATTATGTCCCACTGAGTTACCACAGCCTGATACAGCGTACATAGCAACTCAGTTTTCTAAAGAGAGAAAGCGCAATTTTGCAATAAATGAAATTTATACGAAGATAGAAATTTCCTAAGTCCCACTGCCTGGTGCAGCGTACGTAGGTACTTAGCAATTTCGCAAATACAAGAAATAAATGGCGAAACTCAAAGTCAAAAATATAGAGTCAAAAATCAGAGTCAGCAGCCTGGAGCAGCGTGCACTAACCCATTAGAGAAAAAACTATATTTTTACAAAGATAGGTTAATAAAGAGAGGAGAACCCAAGCCTGGAACAGCGTGCAGAGTTTCCTATATCATACACTACCTGAGTTACGGCTGACTGCTTCGGACTGCTGCTACTGAAGACGCTCGAAGAAAGTAGTAGTGGCTGGATGCGATGAGACCTGATGACATCACGGCCAGGAGACAAAACCGGAACGCTGGAGGCACGGCACCATGTGCCGCATAAAGCCTGGTTGCGATCCGTTGCAGGACGCTGACTGTGGCCGATCGCCCGTCTTTTAACTCAGCTGTGGGCCTGGTCGTTGATGAGAAAAAGTGGGGGACTACGCACCTATCGTTCAACCGGCGGTACTGCTCACCGATCGATATTCTCTCTACTTGGTCGCTCTGCACTGAAGTGGTAACGGCGTAAGGTTGGTTGCCTACGCTCAGGCATTTCAACCGCTCTGTACTTTGTCGGTAACCGTAGGCTTGGTTGCCTATGTACAGGCATCATGGTATGAGATACCCTTACAAGTGGATATGAATTATATGGAGATATATGGAGAGAGATAGAAAGAAATAGACGGTAATAGGCGAGAAGGTGCATTTCTGGTGCATTTGACGTAAAAGTTCTAAAGAGTGATACAAAGTTCACATATTTTCAAAGATTTAAAAAAACATTAAATATTTTTATTTTAACAATTTTTTGTCTCCTGCTCATCCTACATGAATACTGAATGAAGATGAATTAAAGTCGAATAAATTTTCTTTAAAACTGAAAATTCATTATAGCTTTTATAGAACAAAATTTATACTATTAACGTGCAGCTTTTGACTGCTTTTTGTAGAACTTTATTGTAGATTGCTCTTTTTGTTAAAAACTTATTTTTAAATATTGCATCAGCACTTTTCACTATTTTCTTTATCTGTTGTATTTGAGAAAGCAAGTAGAGGAAACTGTCTTATTTTATATTTACTCAGATATTATGCGAATTTAAAATTATTTTAAAGTTATTTTAAAAAGAGGCCAATCAGGATGTACCGTAGCCTGCATGATAATAATTATTCAAAAATTATTAATTGTTAATAATGTAACGAGCAGTAATGTACCTGCTCATTAAATACGCTTGCTGTACTCGCGCGTCATAGATCTACTCGAGAGCCCGCTATCCCCACTTTCGTGACCCGAAAGCGCGTCTACGTGCCCAGCCAGATGACAAACTGCGAGAGTATATCAGTCGCACGCAGTCGCCAATTCGCCAGTTCGCCGGGGAACAGCTAGCCCAGCTGTACTCGGCGGAACTCACTGGTTCCTCTGCTAGCTGACGCAACGACAGAATAGCGACCGGGATTGACCGACCGACCTGGACATCTTCCTCTGGTTGAATCCATTAGGCGTTCGACAAGCAGAGGTGCAACTGTAGCCGTACACCTAGCAAAAGAATACGGCGGCGAATCCGAATAAATCTGGGAAAATTCGTTTGATCTTCGATGGTGCGGCGAAATGTCAAGGTGCAGCCCCATGTCGGTAGAAAACGTCGGCGTAAAACAGAAACTGACGAGAGTGACAAAGATAGGCAGATCTGTTTGTCTCTTTTACTCTCATGAGTTTCTGCTTTACGCCGACGTTTTTGGTCGACATGGGACTGCACTCTCAGGGTTTGAGTCTTAACGACAGGCTCTTGAAAGATCCTGACCTCTATAATTCTCTTGTGGAAATCCTCTCAATTTTTAGGGAACGAGCCATAGCCATCTGCAGCGATTTAAGAGAGATGTTCCATCAAATAAAAATTCGAGAGGAGGATTGAGGGAACCAACGATATCTTTGGCGAGATAAGGAGACTGGTAGGTTCATAACCTGCCAGATAGAGGATATAACTTTCGGGACATTATCATCCTCTTATATCGCCCAAGAATTGAAAAATCGCAAAGTTGAAGAGTATAAAGAATAATATTTCCAGAGGCTTGTCGAGCTATAGTGGCACGCCACTATATGGACGACTATTTGGACAACGTGGACACCACTGAATATGCAATTCGCAAGGCACAAGATACTAGATAAGATAGCTTACGTAATGGAGAGCCGACTGGCTCAAACTATCACCTCTCCACACACTGAAGATCAGCAAGATGATTCTCTGGACGGACTCGTAGAACGTGGTAAAATGAATCCTTTCTGATTCAAGAAGGTATCCTCTATTCGTGGGATTTTCTGAGGAAGTAAATAAACAAATAAAACGGGAATACATGCTTCTGATGGGAGAATCCGAAGAACCTTGAATTAATTTTTCAAACTTTCTTCTTGGACGTGTGTTTGTAGATGTAGATTTTCACATTTGTGCCAACGTTGATCAAGAAGCTCAATTCTAGATTGTGTAATAGCCCTAGTAATATTGGATTTTCCCAACTTTTTAAAATTAGTCTCGGTCCTTTGAATAGACTGAGAGATCTCAGACAACTCAGAAAGTAAAGCTTCCATTTTGATAGTCGTAACTTTCTTATAAATTAGACTTTAAGTTTATAAATACAAAACCCTTAAAAAAATGAATTTTAAGTTAATTTTAGTTTACTTGTAGTTGTATGTCCTTTTGAAGATGACAGTTGATTTTGATTCTCCTCGTTGTAATGTTTGTCAAGAGGTTGACAAGTATCTCGTTTCGAAAGAGAGAATTTAGTAGAATATTATTTGTGGATGACGCATGAATGAGCGTTATCGCAAAATTGAAGAAAAGGCTGGCTTTCTTCAAATGTAGTTAAATTTAGATTCTCGTCGATCAATAATAAGTGGAGATGGAGTATCTATACCACTTAAGAGGAACAGAGAAGAGACGAGAAATTCCGATCTTTGTTGTGAATGATGAATCACTTGATTGTTCTTGAGAGTCATTACGCGCACAGTTTTAACCACGAGATTTCTTTTAAAACACTGTGCAGGCTTTACATACCAAATTGACGGTAAAGTTTTAGAGTTTATGTTCAATGTTTAATTTTCAGTTCAAGAAGAAATATGGGACACAAAAGAAGTAATGAAATTCACTTCTCTTATCTTATGTAAGCAACCGAGCACCATTTTAAATTTTAACCGTTATAGGGTCATCTTGAAAGTTGCAGGTTTTCACTATCCCTTTTGCACTCAAAACTGTTTTTTAGATGACTAGTAAACCGAACAAAACCACCACACATCCCGGACGAGCCCCCAAATGTTTGTAGATTGAAAGAGTTCCTCGTTAGTCAAAGGATTCATATAATTTGGGAAATGTGAGGGGGTAGAATTCATTTGTATAATTCACTTTAAGTCAACAATTAACAAACTTTATTTCGTATTAGTTTCAGACACTTTTAGAGTAACACTACTCTAAATAGGTTGCATTATTCAGTCTTTAACTAAATTATAATTTATGTTATTTCAAAATGAGATGAGATTAAAGTCTAGCTCGGTGCCCGGTCTCTGGCTTACTGATAAGAAGAAAGATTCGTCACACACACATTAGATTCACTCATGACTCATATATATATATTTATCCGAGCACTCACACCAAAAATATTCTCTCTTTTCTCGTTCTTAACAACGTGACTCATCTGTACGATAGCCTGAGTGCTACGTTTCATCAGAAGGATCTGCAAACATAGTAGAAACGAAGGAGTAGAGCCTAGTATTATCCTGAACGGGGCAAATCCTGTCGAGAGACTCCTGATTCATCACCATCACCAATGTGTCCTACCGTAGGACACATTCGGCGAGATAGGGTAGTGTGAATGATCTTAGAAAGGAATATTGGATCAAGAAGCTACGAACTGCTGTGAGAGCAGTGTTTAACAGCTGTCGGCTTTGCAAAATCAACAAAGCGAAGCCCCAAATACCGGAAATGGCTCCACTACCAAATGTTCGAACAAAAATGTTCATTAAGTCATTTACAAACATTGGTGTGGAATATTTCCGTCCTATGGAAGTGACCATAGGTAGAAAACACGAGAAGCGATATGGAGTTCTTTTCACATGTCTCAACATACGAGCCGTTCATCTGGAAATAGCGAGTTCTCTGTCAACAGACTCGATGATCGTCGAGATTTAAAAAAGCGCATTATTATAGATTTTTGGCGCTTTCCTTTGTGATTTTCTCATTGTTAAAAATTTTCCACTTCTTTCAATCATTGTTATACTTCGGCTTTCACACATTGAACCTCATTAATACCTTTTTTTGTTACCAAAAAACGTCAAATTCAAATTTAAGTGACCTTTTCATAGAATATTTCAAAGCCATCCACTTGATACCTAAATAGAAATTATGTTTTATTTCTGATGTTGCATTGTAAATCAAAAACCCTTTCAAGATAAAATTAACGAATTAATAACAATTAATCCAATAAATATATGATAATAAACGAACACAATATCCTAGTATTATAGATCTGAATGATGCTTTTAACTGTGAAAAAGGCTATATTGTAAGACATATGTATGTTAAATATGATTAAAATATGCAATTGGTATACGTGAATATGCTCCAAAGCCATTTTTCGGGTATATGTATATAATTGATATATTCTCATGCGCATAAACCAAACGATATTGCTATCTCGGAAACAAACTTAAATAAATTTTAAGATGGAGACACTTTCCACTTATACCGCGAGTGTAGCGTGGTGAGGACGTGGGGAAGCACGGAGACCGAGAAAATGCATCTCGCGCATCTTCCTCCATGCAGTTCTGCCTTCACCACGCGACTCCGCGAAGCCCGCTGGGTATACAAAGACAAGCATGACGAGAAATTTTCAGATTGTTCGGGGAAGGCATACCGCCCTAGAACAAGCTGGACCTAGCTGGCATACCGCTAGACTCCAGCACTCTCGCCTAGGTGGCATAACACGGTAGGTATACATTGCTCCATAGTTCCACTTGGCCATAATCTGAATTGGCCACAAAATCACTAAATTCGAAAACCCCAATGTAGGTGGATACTAGATGGCAATGCGCTTTAGAAAAAATATCGAATCTAACCGATTAAAATGCTGCAATTTTCACCAACCTAACTCCCTTCTAGTCTTTACTTTAAAAGTGTTTTTAAAATTTAGTAACTTATGGTAACTTTTAGTGATTATGTGGCCAATTGAGATTATGGCCAACTGAAACTATGGAGCAATGTATACCTACCCATACCACTAGGCGCATCATCCAAGCTGGCATACCGCTTGTTCTATGTACGATATTCGTTCTGGTTCGCACAACCTTGTGACCCTTCGGGATTTTGGGTTACTCGTTCCACACTAACCCTAACTCACCACTACTATTCTAGAACCTCATTCTGTAATCATGTGGGTTGTCTACTTCCAACGATTCAAGCTCCAGGTCTCTTATCCACGACCGGCTATCCATCATGGATCCTACGTACTATGTAGCGAACACATAACGCGTTACATGACAATCACCCAATACATCTCGATGATCAACGCATGTACTACAGTAAAGAGACTAGATAAATAAAGCCACCAAAACCATCTACAGCCTATACATTTAAGAAAAAAAACCGTCTAAAATATCTTACTCCCCAAGGGAATAATTTATCACAATGTTCTAAATTTTACTTTGAATCACATTATCATAAGGTACTAAAATGAAGATCTTTACCATGTTTTATAATATATCTACCAATAGTTTTACTAATATATCTTTTCAACACAAAAGTGCTCTATATTTGGAGAATCATCCATATACAATTTACACGAGGATACTTTTACTTGATATTTTTACTTGAGAATTACACACTCGTGGTAGGGGAAGCCGGGGCAAAGCGGTATACCTAACGTTATTATCAATTTTTCACTAAAAAAAAATTTTTTTCGCACAATCGAGTTAGTGGCTTATTACTTTAATCTATAATACAGCTTTTATGGGTATTTAACTTTGAAATTTTTTAATGCATATAGACGATTATTGCTATTGTAAAAAAAAGTGCAATCATACCGCTTTGCCCCAGAGGCGGAGCAAAGCGGTATGGATAGTAAAATACATTTAAAAATATGTTTTTTAACTCAGGAATTTATTTACTTATTTATAAGTACTACAAAAAAGTATAAAGAACATTTTAAACGTCGCTTTCATCTCCCAGCACATCCTCAAAGTACCTAAGATTTTTGTTCTTGCTCGCGCGTGGGATGGGTTTTCTCGAAACGGTACTTACTGAATCAATGATGGTTTCTTTTAGCTGTCAGAATTTTTTCGGCTTGTCCTGACTTTTTTTACTGCTCCATTTGTTTTTTCTCAAATTTTCGGCGTCCAGACTGACTGACTACATTGGTTGGTTGGAGCGCAATAGTATACCGCTTTGCCCCACCCGCTTTGCCCTCTGGTCCGGCGTGAACATTAAAACACGTAAAAAAAAGATAACCAACAAAAACACTTAATTGGATATGCAAATGAAAGGTAATGGTGCAGGCTACAATGTGATACTACAGCGATTTGATTAATAATTAATTAAACCATAACTTACTTGCATTGAAAAATCAAGAAATTAGTAAGGACGCTCTCCTGCGACGTGAACCTCGCGTTATTCGAGAACAAACAATGGAAATCACACTATAGTCCGGAAATAACATAAGCACTACTAAAGAACATATTTCTGAAAATACCGATTAATTGAGGTCAAATGCCGCTTTAAAAAATCTTCAATACCGCTTTGCCCCGGCTTCCCCTATATATAACAGCAAAGGTTTACGGCTACTATATTAATGACGAAGAAGATTGTAGAGGGACGAGAATGATTAGTACAGATAAAATTTTTATCTATCCCATGTAAAAATATTCTACATAATTTATATATAAAAATGATTGTACAAAAATTAGACATGCTGAAATGATTTATCATACCAAGGAAATTGATTTGAGAGTATATAATTTTGATAGAATCATTTTTATGCAAAAATTAAATGCTCATTTTTACACGGGATGTTACATAACGAAAAAAGTCAACATAGCTCGTGAATATACAAGGATTCATTGACTGATAGAAAATGACGAATTATAACTGATAGTCAATAAGGTTTTTAAAGAAAGGATTGAAGAAGGATAAATAATGATTGGCACGGATTAACATAATATTCTATCTGTGTTGCATAACGATAAAATTCAAAGTTGTTCGCAGATAGACAAGGATTAGGTGACGGATAGAAGGATTGAAGAGGATAAACATTAATTGTCACGGATATTTTTTCAATGCGTTATAGATGACTAGATAAAATCGAAATAGTACACGGATAGAAAATTATGAATTTGAACAGTTAGGCTATACATTTTATGGAGAAAGGATTAAAGATGATAAAAAATGATTGGCAGGCATTAAGATCTATCCATCTTACATAACGAGAAAAATCAAAGTAGGTCGCGGATAGACAAAGATAGGGTGACAGATAGAAAATTATAGATTAGAAAGGATAGCCAATTCTTTTTGTGAAAAGATTTATGAGGATAAGTATTTGTATCTGTGCTTGATAACAAAGAAAGTCTAAGCAGGTAGCGGATTGATAAGGTTAGGGTAACGAATAGAAGATCATGGATTAAAACGGATAGGTAATATATTTTGTACAGAACGGATTAAAAAACATAAGTAATGATTGGCACGGATGAGTTTCCTATCCGTAATAGTCAAAGTAGGTCGTGGTTGGAAAGGGATAAGATGAGGGATAGAAAATTATGAATTGAAACGGATAGGAAATATATTTTTTGGACTACGGATCAAAGACGATAAGTAATGATTTGCATGGATTAAGATTCTATCCGTTTTACATAACGAGAAAAATCAAAGTAGTTCTCGTATAGATGAGGAAAAGATTCCGGATAGATTCATAGATTAGGACGGAAATAAAATACGTTTTTTAGACAAAGGATTAAAGCTCATAAGCTTTGATTGAAATTGATAAATTTTTAATCCGTCATAGGTGAGGATATCAAATTTAAATAGTTCGCGAATATACAGTTGCCTCTACTCACCTTATCTCTTTTTACCTTGTTGCTTCCCTTAATTCTCGATCCAGCTCTTCCCTCACCATAACCGCAACAGCTGAACGTCCGAAAATTATTTCTCTCTCTATTTACGTTGCCGTCAATTTTTTAAGTCTTTTAATTTAATTTTAAAATGAAAAAAATCATTATATGCTTTGTTAAAGAGGTTTATAAAAGAAATTCGAAATCGTATTACATCTTTCATTCTGCATTATACTACCTAAAATCGTATATATACTGGAATTCCGCAATAGTCCTTCGCGCAATAAGCCTAATTCTCTCCCTTCCCACGCTCTGCTGCTCCATGATCCGACGATTAAGCAAGCAAGTGGGAGGTTAAAGGTGTTTCCTCAAATAAACTCAATACGCAAACGGATACGCAAACGCATATACATTTGCATAAAAAAGTACACTTTTTTCGCAAATGGATACGCATACGCATACGCGTTTGCGTAAAAAAGTATACTTTTTCAAGGTGTTTCCACAAATAAACCGATTCGCGTTCCGCTTACGCGTTCCACTTTTGATACGCGTTGAAAAGTAACTAGTACCAACTAGATACTTATACTTTTTGATACTTTTCAACGCGTATCAAAAGCGGAACGCGAATCGGTTTATTTGTGGAAACACCTTCACGCAAACGCGTATGCGTATGCGTATCCGTTTGCGTATTGGGTTTATTTGAGGAAACACCTTAAACAGGAGCGGCTCGCTTACGGCGCATCGCACCAGCTTTGAACGCTACCAATTAAATCTTTCAAATGGTATGCGCCGGCCCTGACCATAGAGGGGAATTTCTCAGCACTGGTCGTTTGGCGAATAAGCCCAATAAAAAGAGGCGAGTGTATAAGGATTCAGTCACGTATAAAAATGGATTGAAACGTATAAGTATGAAAACGGATATTAATACATAAAAGAGGATACAGAAGAATTAAAATAGATAAGGTTTCAATTTTTATATTTCCAGTAAGGTACAGGCAGTATTCGGAAGTGAGTTTCAACCAAATATCCATAGAGAAAAAAAAACGTTTCGCTTACTTTTGTAAGTATTGCAACATATTACAAGGAAAATACAATCGGAAACGGACAGCTTTGTTAGGTTCCTTGTTAGAGACGCTTATTGAACTGGCATTGGTCGTCGATCGAACGTTCCAAGGATGTCGCTAAAAGTTTTTTACCCACTGGTTTCAATCTACTGATAAGATATTTGCCTACGATACCTTGAAATCTTTTTATAAAATTTTAATAAAAATAAATACACGTATATGAAAACATATTTTATAATAACTTGATTTCAACATTTCACTTTTGATTCCATTATCCTGAAAAGTTAAAAGATCACCTGGTGATGATATATTGCAACCTATGCCTCCTGATCGCTGGCACTATTTAAGAGATTCATTAAGAAGAGAGTGGCCCACTTACATAGAAGTGAGTACAATTATAAAATATTTAAACACTTTCATCTAAATTTAAATTAAAAACTATGATTTTTTTAGTATTACAAATTCATTGATACATCTATTAAGATGAGAATGAGAGAACCAAATTTGGCTCCCACAATTTATATCCCAAAAGATGATCATGAGTTGAACGTTTTCGTAGCAATATCATCTGTAAGTATCTTTAAGACTGAAAAAACACTTCTTAATTAAGGTTCCCTCCATATTCCAGAATTTGTTGATTTCCCAAAAAATTCCCGACAATATTAAAATAATCGGGAAACCGTGAAACTTCCTGGTAGTCATCAACACTGCTAATCATACTCTTTATGAGGGAGTACGAACGACAGAGAAGGCAATATTATTTATGTAGCTTCTTCGGCACAAAAGTTGTATCAACTTTTGTGCTCATTCAATGAACACTTTGCTTCCTGTAAGTAAATATGATTTGCTTCCTCATAGAGGAAGCATTAAGTATTTAATTTTCTTTACATCAGCATTAAATTTTGATTATTTGAAAAGTTATAGTTGAAAAATTAATTTTTGAAAATACAATTAACCATAACATCCTTATTTTTTAATGAAATGCATTAATCATATAGGTCAATCGATTCGTCTCGATGAAAGGAACCTTCATTTTCCTTACATCAACTTTAAATTTTGAATATTTGAGAAGTTATAGTGAAAAAATGAATTTTACGAAAATTATAAAAGTACACGAAACTTGTAAAATTAAATATTTTGGTAAACCATTGTGAAAAAATTCAACTTGGTAAATAGTGGAATAAATATGCCAAATTTCATCAATTTATCTATACGCGTTCTAAAGATATTGCAGGATCGTTAAAAGAGTGACATACACACACACACACACACACACACATCCGGACAATTTTTCTTTTTAGAAACTGGATTTTTGTCACCACTACAAAGCTTCCTCTATGAGGGATCAATTAAGAGATGAAAAATGTTCCTTTTTGAACGCCCTATAAGAATGATATAACAACTTTTTGAATTTTCTTGAAAAATCGTAAATTCAAATTTTGAGCCAAAATTTTAAGAAACTTATATTATAATTTATATATTATATATTTTATATATTATAATATATATAATATATATTATAATATATATAATATATATATATATATAATATTATATATTATATATTTAAAGAAAATTATAAGAACATAATTATTGGTCTTAAAAAGATCTACAAATTGTCCCTTGACAATTTTTTTGATAGAAGAAGTATTTTTCGTTTTAATCGTAAAAAATATTGTTAAACAGAGCCGAGCGCGAAGCGCGAAGTTTGATTATCGTTGACATTAAATAACGAGCGCGAAGCGCCAGTGACCTGATGAGAATGTGTTCCTTAAGGTAGATAGAACCTTAAGAAAATTAGTTTTCTTCTGTATTTAAATCTAAAGTAATTGAAATAAAAGTAAATAGAATAGATAAAGGTTGGTAAGGGAGTGCAAGCGTCCTGAAGGGTGCAAAAGCGCGACGTGTGATGAGAATGTGCTGGCGAAGCTAGCCGATTTTTTTATATAAGAAATATGCAATTTTTTTAAATAAACGGCATTTACAGAAAATGGTCACATTAAAAATCGTTTTTTCAAGTATTAAAATATTATTTATAGTTTTCAGAATAACTCCTAAAAATTTCAGAGTGGACCGTTGTGTACTTTTTATTAGACAGCTAATTGGTAAGAGTCGGGCCAGTTTTGAGCGCAGTTTTTTTTCTGATAATATTAATATCTCAATAATTATACTGAGCACCAGAATCAATGTTGGCACTCATAAGGAACATATTTAATTAGTTTGAGTTAGGTGCTAATTGTTATAAACAAATTATATAAACAAATACATGGATGATAATGACAAAATTAATTTTTTCTTCACGAGAAATGCTGAAATGTCTCGTAAGAATAATACTAGTACCAAATAATGACCATATCAACAATTTAATATACAATTAGAAATTTGTTTTCATGTTTTAATAGAAATGTATTTTGTTTTTTTTCATCCAATGCATTTAAAATATGTGTGAAACAGATTATTTAAAATGAAGAACTGTAATCATGAAATATTTCTTATTGTTAATAACAAAAGTTATAAACAAATTCCAATATTAGTCATTTTAATTCAGAAAAAAATTATTTCCTCAACTGAATCATCTTCCAGAGAAGTGAACAGTAATATTTCATTAAAAAATTATGACAAATAATTTTTGTTATTAAAAATAATAAATTTTTAATGATTACAAGTGAATTTTTTAAACAATCTGTTTCAAACATATTTTGAATGCATTGGATGAAAAAATTAATTTTGTCATTGAATATCATCCATGTATTTGTTTATATAATTTGTTTATGACAATTAGCACCAAACTCACACTAATTAGATATGTTTCTTATGAGTGTCAACGTTGATTCTGATGCCCAGTATAATTATTGAAATATTTTATTCTGAAAAAAAAATCGTATCACGCGCTCGAAGCTAAACCGTCTCTAAATACATAATTAGCTGTCTAATAAAAAGTACACTGAAATTTTTAGGAGTTATTCTCAAAACTATAAAGAATATTTTAATCCTTGAAAAGGCGATTTTTAAGATCTTCATTTTCCGTAAATGTCATTTATTTAAAACGATTGCATATTTCTTATATAAAAAAACGAATCATTTTTTCATTCATCGCTATATGCAAAGTGTATGAAATTGTTGACTTTACCTGAAAATTGCATTGCTTTATAAGGAATGGTTTACGAACTGGAAGATTTTTAAAAATACTTAATTTTTTCTACTCCAGATGTTTAAACATTTGTAAATTGAAAAATTTGCATTTCATGTTGAAATAAAAAAATACGTGTCTATATTTTTGTACCTTAAATACGAAAAAAAATATTCGAGACCATTTTATTTTTCAGTTGTAAATATGATATGGCATCACCCAACATATTCTAAGTATATTAAACCCCTACACTAAGTTATTTATTAAATTCACTGTCTAATAATGTACAAAATTTATGCAACAGAACGTATTTTGTATATTAAAAATGTAATTGAAAAAATTGTGATGGAATAGCCCCGGTCTCCCCTATATTACATTTTCTGAAGAGTGCAAATTCTGAAGAGTATGATTAGCGGGATTCGACTGAACTCATCCTATAACGTTCCGCTTATCTCCCTTAACCCTTAAACGGCCAAAACGCCACTACCGGTACACTGCTCTTCGACGGCCAATAACTAATACTATTCGACACTAGAAAAAATTGAGACACATACGTTTTTATTGCTTAAGATCTCCTCTTTCCGATGGTGTCAATGAAATTCTCTAAAAAATTTATTTATTATTCCAAAATGCAGTTTAAACAAAAAAACAACGTGATTTTTCGTACCTATTTTTTTTTATGATCGATTATTCAAAGGTTTTCCAGTCTGTAATAAACCTGGGACCCCACTAACCGG
>CAJFCP010000629.1:27438-43309 GCA_904066005.1 Synergus itoensis | reverse complement strand
AACAGTTTAACTAAGATGAGTAAAACACAGGATTTATCTTTAATATAGTGAATTTAAAGATTTATTTAAATGAATGTTTCATACAACAGAGATGTCAAAAGCATTCGTTTATAAAACAATAGAAAACATTTGTTATAATGAGTACATGAACGTTATAAACAATGGATATTGGTAAATATAATCGTTTACAAAAAGAGAGAAAATCTTAATTGTTGAGTTACAAAAGTCGAGGTTCAGAGGCAGATATTATCAAATGGTTAGGTAATGACAGAGATTTGTTGTAGAAATGGTTATTATAGTTACTTACAATAGATTGCACTATAATCCTGAATTTGATGACAGGTTTACACTTTATGTTGCGTTACAATTTTGTTTACTGAGTGACAACACTTGGATTTATCGAGGTCTTCGCACATTAACAAAATTAACTCTCAGATCCTTTTTGAGACTGAACCATTCGGAGTTGATGTATAATTGCCCTATGAGACGGACCCCCTACCGACGGAGTCCGCGATCTGTTTTTGACAGACTCGTACCGGATCGATGTTATCGGGCCCGGTGATGATCTTAGACTTGAAGTGAACTTTGCGGGTCCGGTGTTGAATTGAGACTAACTGACTATGAGACCGATGTGGCTATTTTATAGAAGCCGATCGTCTTCCGGTGGCGGATTTTTAAGTTTACGCTTCTGATTTTGGTAGTTATTCCTTGGTTCAGTAATCAGCCTTAGATTCGGTTAAATTAAGTGAGCGATGACCTGGCCTACTAGTCTGTGAAAGTTGCGTGAGTGTATGTTTGTTTCGGTGAGTGGTCATGAACCCATGACAAAAGCATAGCGCACGTAACCTCAAAGTGACAAATGCATTACAGGTTTTAGCACGAAAGAACTTTTTTTTCATGATTTGAAATAAACGGAGTCAATAAACCTCCGTTTCAATGTTCTCTATCATTCTCTAAAATTTCTCGGCAAAATATTCATTTTTGTGGGAGAATAATTGGCTTAATTGAAAATCAATAAAATCGAAAAATTTTAAAAGTACCACATGCCCTTAAGTAAATTAGTTTTCTTCTTTATTTAAAACTAAAGTAATTAAAATGAAATTATTTATCAGCGATAGAGGTTGGTAAGCGAGTGCAAACGTCACGCAGGGCGCAAGCGCACAAAGCCCGCAAAGCAAAACGCGATGAGTGCTGCGGGTTGATATTTCTCTATCAAATGTTGAATGCGTTGGGTGTAAATTTCTAGCTCGATCTGAAAACACTGATAGTTCCTACTTTGTATTCTACACTGTTTCATGCAAAAAAATTTCTGGATCTGCTCCAAGAAGCGTTGGAGCGCTATGTCGATGAAGCAAATTGTGCATGGTCGTCTATATTATGCATAGTAAAACGGTAGGTCCGCCAACCCGCCATAATAATTCCGAAGCGAATCGTTTGCGAGAAACAAGTTGCAAAGCTTTCGCGAAACGACGAAGACAACTTTCTGTGACGGCGGAGCGTATCCGCTCCTTTGCCGGGGCGGTGGCGGTGTAACGACCCGCACCGTTTGAAATATCCTTTCATTCGTGAACACCATTAATATAAATCGTTTGCGGAACGGCCATATGCCACCGCAAAGTCGCGCGTCCCCCACGAATTTTAACTCACTGCATTCACCACAATTTTACGGGATTCGTTTCATCCATTAGCTCCTGATTCTAGTTCTCTTTAAACAGTAGCGAGTTCTGAGATTTATTCACTATTTGTCAGAAATATCACTATACTGAGACATTGAATCAAATTTTTTTCTACTCTGGTGAGGATTTGTAAATATAAGTACATATAATGATAAAGATAAATTTTCAAAATATATGTATGTATTAATAATTATTTCGGTGTTTTTAATTATTTTGCACCGTTTGCATGGTTATTTCAAATTACAGAGAAATTAATTTTACGTTAAAAATTTGGAGTACTGCGTAGATTCAAACTGACCCGAAAGAGGGCAAGCTATTATCCAATACTTTAAAAAATAAGCATTTACATCAGTTGAAAATTTTTAACTCTAGATTAATTTATCCAGAGGTGCGTTGTTTGTTTCACTTCACATTGTCTGAAACAAAGTTAAGCCTATAAGGCTTCCTTCAATATGTCACAAACGAATTCCATTAACGACAGTAATATTTTAAAAAGTTTATTTTACATGCTACAATTAAACAATTGGTTAAGTGCTACTGCAAGGTTTGAATCGTCGCGCAACGACTCAAGCCTCCAGGAGATTCATTAAGAACGCGACCCAACGCAACATTAAGTACTTGATAGGTTACACAGCTCTACCTTTACTCTTGAAGTTTTCATGCAGACGCGAGTTTCTTGCGACGAGTTAATTGACTGGACGTGCCTATCCTCTATAATAAAGTACCGGTGATCCCGCCAGTGAAGAACGGGTAGCTGCGAGGCTCGTTTCCAACATTCTAGAGCGCCATGCAAAAAGCACGGACGAACGACCGCGGCTTCGAGCGAATGATCCCTCTCGGTCGTTAAGTTCAACGAGTTTTACACTTTATGCTACGTTTTGTTGGCGCACCTCGGGCGACGAAATCCATGCTTTTCCAAATCACTTTTTAAATTTATTTTCTGGGAATATTTTCTTAGAAACGCAGTCAACAGAATGACCTGTCGTTAACATCCAAGTTGTCAAAAAGAGGAAAAAATACCTATAAAAGAATTATAGATGAGAATAAAAGAAAAGATTTTGATGAAATAAATAAAAAGTTTGTCTCTCAATCAATCAATATATTTATAAGTATCAAGGGTAGATGAAAAAAGGTTAAATTTGGCTGCTTTTTCTTGTATGGGGAAAAAAAATAATAATTATAAATAGGCGTATCTGACATATGCTAGGGACAAATCAGTTCCTTTCTACTCTAGTTTTTAAGGAGTTCTCACAATTGGATTGAAAAACCGATATGACATAGAAAATAACATGGAAATAGTCACGATATTGTGGTGACCCAGTGCGCGCACATCTATTGCCAACTACTGTATTTTTCGTGTCGTTCAGACTTAATGGACTCTCAACAATGCGAAAAATACCTTGTTGGGAATAAAGAGGTAGAAAGATAAATTTGACGATAGAAAGAGATTACCCTGTTGCTGGTAATATCTAGATTGGAGCGAACTGTGATTGACAAGGAGATAGAAAGAGATAGACAGGAATAGGCAGGAGGTACAATGCGATATAGAAGTGAGGATTGAAAGAGATATGAGCAATTATGATCAAAAATGAGATAAAAAGAGATAGACTGCAATGAGCGAGAGATAGAAAGAGGTAGAGAAGTGCAGATTGAAACAAATCTAGGCGTGGATGTGGATTAATTTGGAGATAGAGAAACATAAACGGGGATAGGCGAAAGGTAGAATTAGATAAACAATATTTATCCCTATTTATGTCCATGTCAACTTCTATTTCATGTTTCCTTTGGAAGGAAAAAGTCTTTATGTGTCTAGTACAAATAGAAATCATAAATTTTAATGTATTATATGCAAAACTCTAGGCATACTAGATTTTTATATGGAATCTAGCATAAATCAGCGAGAATACAAACATATTTAAACATCAAGAAATTTTTTTTTAATTAATTAAAATAATTATATGTTAATTAAATATTTTGAATGCTAATTAAAATCTAATTATCTCGAATTTCAATGATATTTGTATACACATTCGAAATTCTACCACTAAGAGAAAAATAATTTGATGGTGTGCAAAGATATTGTCATATTATTTTTTATCAAATTATTTAGTCAATCAAAAAAAAAAATAGAAAGAAATTTAAAAACCACGATTAAAACGAAAACTACTCATCCTATTGAAAAATGACCAAAGGAGAACTTGTAGTTCTTTTTAAGAACAATAATTATGTTTCTTATCATTTTCTCTTCTTTTCGCGTTGACTAAAAATTTTCATTTTCGATTTTTTATGGAAATTCAAAAAGTTGTTATGCCAATCCTGTAGGGCGTTCAAAGAGAAACATTTTTCACCTCTTGACTTTTTTTTTTTCGTGCGTTGTTTGGCTTCTAACTTAAGTTTTCGTTCATTTTTTTGAATTTCCAAAATGTCATAAGTCTTACCATTTTTTCTTTTATCGAAAAAAGTCACTAGGAAAAATTGTTCGACTTTTTGACAACCACGAACATCCGTGCATATAATTTTTAAATTAAAAAAAAGTGGTTTCAAAAATTTTCAAAATGCTCTAATTTTTTGAATTTTTATCCAAAATGGCTGACCAACGAACTTGACCTTAATTTTAGAACACTAAACGAGTATACCAAGGGCCAGTCCAATCAGACAATTTTTTTGAAAGTTATCGTGGTAACAAACTAAAATCTACAGACAGACACATTCATAAAAACATGTTTTTCGGGTTCAGGGGGTCCCAAAACGTGGACATTTGACAAAAACTGGGGGGTCAAATTTTACACAAATTTAATACATTCTTTCTGATGAGAATGTAATAATTTAAGTTACATAAAATTCGAGTGAAAGATAACTTACAAAACAAATAAGAAGATAAGTCAATCTGTGAATTGTGAATTAAATGCTTCCAAGTGACGACTGACATAAGGTCGTCACTTGGAAGCATTTAAGCTTTTCAATTGTTTCAATTGACTGATTGTTTGTAACCCATTTTCAGAAACATGAATCAATGAAAAAGTTATTGAGATTTATAGAGTAAAACGGGGTAGAATTGATGAATACAACTTGTACCATTTAAAATTGATTCAGTACGTTGCTTTTGGTTCAGAACATTGTATTTTAATCAATGTTAATAAATCTGTATGTGTACGCGTACTAACAATCTATTAAATCTGAAGACAGCAATTAAGATCGTCACTTAGTCAGCTGCATTAATTACATGAATAGCTCACATGATCATTAATATTATTTTAAATGAAATGTATAATATCTGTTGCAAAAAAGATTTTTTCGACTTGGCTAAATGGCTCTTGTTCAATTGAACTCTGATAGGATAGGGATCTGAGTTTAATTCCGGGAATTCAGAAAACTCTAACGTGAAAATTCGATCCAGATCATCAATGCTTCGATCGCGCACAATCAGATAAGCTATCCTGAATAGTGGAATGACACAGGCGGGCAGCTGCGACTTCACAAATACAAAGCAATATCATGCTCGTATGAACAAATGTGTTAGTAAGTTCGACTGTCCAAAGGCTCTTCAAAAGCCATCAACCTAGATGATTATGCTCAAAGGACAAAGGAACCGATTAATCGCTTTGTTCTGAATCGAGTCCGAGGTAAATCGAACATTATGGTACGCTGATTTGAACTAACCAGTATCTACACATAAAGAATTTTATGATAAAATTTGATAAAGGACTTATGAGATGGAATCGTATGCTTTAATTAGTTAAATTATTATCCATTGTACTGTGAGCATTGTAGTACAGATTCCTTTATTTCGATGTGCAAAACTTCAAACATATTGATGTTTTAATTACAAATTTTACTCATATATATTACTAGAAATTAATTTTAGGCATCAAAGAGATCAAGATGCAGAAACAGAAGCAGTTAATTGTAATAATTCTTTCGTGAAATGACACGCCAACTGCCTACTCATTTAAGAGAACAACGGCGCCATATCACAGACGGATCCTCATACCTCATGCCTTGCCGCTCATTTCTCGCACGTATAATGATCGTGACTTTGAGACCTCCTTTCGTCCGCGGTTACCATTAATATAAACCGTTCTGAAACGACACCGCATCAACACAGTATTCTGAGTCGCTACTATTTTTGACGCAATTCAACGTAATATTGCACGTGCACTCTTTACAAGTCTATTGCACGTGCAATAGACTTATAAAACGATTCTCTTTGATCATTATAAGGTGGTTCGAAAAAATTATTTTTTCACTAGCTACGTACATTGCCTGACCAAAAAATGTATTAGTAACAACTTTAAGGACTTTGGACTTAGAACATAAAACTATAGTACCTTAGAGTTTTCACCAAGATCATGAGGTGCTACAAAAAATTTCTGATGATCCAGGTGGAACAAAAATATATTCCTCGAAAAATTTTGATTTCTGAATGCATATTCCAACTCTTAGGTACTGTTCCAACTAATCCCTGTGGACTAGGTACTAGAAACTCATCTTCCTTGAGGTAGCTGCGTTTCAAATCTGAAACAACAAAACTTGGAGGGTTTTCTCAAGATATCGCCATTCTCATAAAGAACCCTCGGTGTGCCCAGTTGTCAAAAACACATCTTTCTCAGCAAACTAAGGTCTTAAACAAAAAACTCCAACACTTGGAAGTATTTTCCAAGATCTCATCGTGCTAACAAATAATCTCCACACGAAGAGAAAGCTATGGTTGGGCCAACCATAGTTTTGTCAGGGCAACCAAAAAAATATATAAGATAAGCAATTTAACCCTTCGAGTACAACGTGGGGTGTATGGCCACCCCAACGGAAGAAAAAACGCATATTCGCTGTGTACAGGTTGCAGAAAGGCTTCCCGCTTTGAGTACCTTCTTTTTCAGTATCACTTCAGCCTCTGCTGCAAAAAAAAAAAAAAAAAATTGTTAAACAATTGCTAAGCTGTTTGACAACTTTCCTACATTGATTCTAGGAATTTGGGATTGAATTCAAGTATTCTTCGGAGGGTTAATGTTTGTGCTGACCAAATTATGGCTGCAGCAACCATAACTTTGGTTGCCCCATATTTTTCATTATATATGGTTAGCCCAACCATAGCTTTCTCTCCGTGCATATACAATAATCTCGAAAATTACAACAGCTAGGTACTCTCTCCAAGATTACGCTCTCCTAATAAGGCATCCTTACAGCCCAGGTACCAGTGTAACCACTTATTTTTGGGAAGCTGCATGTTTTTCTGTTTCCTAGAGAGGATTGTTGTTTTATAAATATTTGATAAAAAATTTTTTTAATTTCTATCAAGCATATTAAGTATTTGTGTCAGGATGATTGAAACAGAGAAGTCAGATTCGGATTCAGCGAGCAAAAAACCTTCGGGAAAGTGTATTCGGGTTTCTGGGTTTTTCAAGTTTTAAAATTTTGTCAACGTGTGTTATTTTTAAATTTATAATCAAATTTTATAAACAATTGGCCATATCATGTATTTTTGATGAAAAAACTTGAATTATTTTAAAGCATTTTTTATTTTTTTATTAATTAGTTAATTATTTAATAATAAATAAAAAAATGTATTTTTAAAAATATGGATCGACAATTTTGTGTTGAATTTTATTAGCTTTAATTAAAAAAAAAATGTTCAAAGCGGTTCAGAAATGGCTTGTGAATATTAATTAGTCCACCGACACTTTTTTGGCCCCACTGTACGCCGCGTATTAAGCGAGCATAAGCAGGGACAAATAATTAAAATAATAATTACAAATAATTACTACACAAGTGTGTTGAATTTCATCCAATTATACAAAGTCATTATTTAGAAAAAAAATTTTCAATTTTATCGTGCTCAAGACTTTGATTGTTAATAACATTAACAAAAAATGGAATTTTGACGAAATATTCACAATATGACATATACGCTATGCCCACTATGCGATAATATATTAATTTTTTTAAACGATGATTTCATGGAATTTTTGGGGTCACACTTGACATGGCATCACTCAATATAGCTTTACTTAATAAATATCTATTCAATTTTCTCCTCACATTTCTATGTGGAAAAGAAATACTACCAGGATGTCAAAAATGATTAAATTCTGATATTCCTTGAATATAATATGAAGAAATTAAATTTTGAGGTTATAGCCCCGCTGCAACAGCCTGCTGTTTTAGCAAGGCAGTAATAGGACACTCTCGTGAAAACCCGATCAAATTCCCCGGAGAGGGTCCTTACTTCTTAAACGTAACGATGCCATTTGGGTCCTAACTATTTTACTGACTAAACATAAGGAAAACTGGCCACAGTCCTACCAAATCCCAATCTAAAGTTTGTCACGGGTTTTTGTTACTTTAAGCATAAAATGATAGGCGGCTAATCATGTGTCACATCCATCCATTCACTCATTTATCGCAAGTTTATGAATGTGTGGCTTATACATGTGTGTGTAGCGCACATTTTCACTCTGTGTTATTTTCTTGTGTTCATTGGAAGCCTTACCAAAAGTATCATTCTCGCGTTACCAATATCTCAATTCTAAGATCGAATCCGTATCGCTGTGTGATTTGCTTGATTTATATAGTCCATTGTCAAAAGCAGATCGTCGATTGGTGGACCTGAAAGAAAGAAAGAAAGAGAAAAAAGAAGACAGAAGAAGCGTACGAGATGTATGTGAGGAATGAGGAATAAAACCATAGATGAGTGTTTATCTGTAGTGAATGTACAGTGCCCTGCATCAATGCCTTCCTTTGTAAACATGTCAAACCAATACCCAACCCTGGTTTCCATTAGAATTTAATGGAAAGCAGGGTTGGGTTGACGTATTTACAAGGGAAGGCATTAATGCAGGGCACTGTATGTGAGGCTGTAGACTGTAATGAGTCGTGAAGCCGTATGAGGCGAAGAAATCATGTTTCGAGTGGATTGAGTGTTCGTGAGGACATATGCAAATTGGTGCACAAGTTTGTATTTCTTTGATAGGAAATCTCTTATTTAAATATTACCTCAAGATTACAAAAATATCAAGGTATATTTTTAAGTGATTTTAATCATTTAAATGAATGTTAAGGGATTTCAAAAGATTTCAAAGCATTTTGAAAGATTTAACAAAATATCATAAAATTTAAAAAGAATTCGAAAAAGATTAAGGATTTTCAAATAATTTAAAAATATTTCAAGTATTTCAAAGAATTATAAATGATGCTATAGAATATTAAGTGATGTAACAGGATTCAGAAAACTTAAAAGTTATAAAATGAGTTTCAAAAGATTTCAAAAATTTCATTAACTACATTTTTTTATTGATATTAAACATTGAGAGAACAACAGTATAAAGGAATTCAATATTTCAAAGATTTAAATATATTTTTAATTTTGACGAATTAAAGAGATTTTAATCCGATTCCCGTATCGGGGGGTAAATTTGACTCAAAAAAAAACTCTAACCATCAGATTTTTTCACGAGTTTGTTTGCTTATTGTTAATTATTTATTATTCTGATTTAAAGAATATCAAATTCCATAATTTTATCATAAAGTAGAATGTTCAAAAATGATACATGAATAATTCCAGAATTAAGAGTTCAAAAAAGGTTAAGGATTTTCAAGTAATTTAAAAATATTTTTAATATTTTAAGGAATTTTATTATAATTGATTGTAACGTTATAATATGCCTGCACGTAGGCAGCCAGCCCAGCAGGCATACGCACGCAATGACTGTCGTTGCGTAACGGACGAGCGGCGACACGGGCACACCCCAAGTGGAAATTACATGGTTAAGCCGATACTCACAACTGGCGCAGTACTGCATCAGTTGTAATGTGCCAATATTGGGTAGCCAAAGCTGGCGTAGTACTGAATTTAACATTGGATCAGTACTGTACCAGTGCTACAGTACTGCAACAATACTGCACCAATACTGCACCAGTACTTGAATCCAGTACAGAAACAAACTTGGCTAATCAGTATTGAACAGCGTTATCACCCCAACACTCAGCCAGATCTGCGCCAGTACCTCTTCCAGCATCACGCCAACGTTGGCCAGTACTAGCACCGTACTACGCCAATTGTAAATTTTCACTTGGGACTTGAAGCTCATGGACTTGCACGTTCAGCCAAGATCCGCCAGGCGGCAAATAACACTCTCGCTTGCAGACGACCTACCATCGTTTGAGGATAATTTCGCGCGTACAGTACCAACCTGCATCATTGAGAGAGTCATCTTGTCCAGGATCAACAGGAGTGCTGCAGTCTACTCCAGCTATCCTCTTTGAGGGAAACCTCCAGCCATTTTAATTTTGTATCTTTTTTCAGCGTCTGCTTCTGGTAAGCGGCTGAGCCATTTTGATTTTGTATCTTTTTACATACTCATCATGGGCCCTCCCTAGGGATCAGCTGACCTTGTAGCTGGTGGGAGGGCTTAAGAGACAACACACCTCACCTCGGGAGCTGTGTAATAGAAAATCTGGGCTGGGAAGCCCAGCGACTCTGGGAAACAGAGAGGTTGACGGTCCGTTGGATCTGAACAAAGGAGCAATCCTTCTTGGAGGTATCGACCACACCTCTCAAAATATTGAGGGCACGAATCCTCTGGCCCCCAAACTAAGATGTGACCAACCGTGTCGCGGGTTGAATGGCACCAGGGTTACCAAAATCCGCCCTCATCATCGGCGGGGGGAGCTGTCCTGGACAGGGGCCTCCTAGTTGGTGATGGAGATGGGGGTGTTTTTCACGGTGGATTCGAAAAACCAGTTCGAATTCCGTCTTATTATAGGCCCTATCCATGTATGCGGGGCTCTGTATGGCTAAAATCTTGATTTCCCTAGCTACTCGTGGGATTTGCATGGACACATCAAATTCAAAAATTAATTCAACCGAATGCTCTGCACCAGGACCTTCGAATGGGGGCTCTGTTCCGGGGCACTCATGTCAGGGAGGCTCCGGCGAGGGTCCCTCACGGAGAAGCTCTGTTGAGGAGCCCTCAAAAACATAAACTCCGCTAAGGGGGAGCTTTTCTGAAGGCACCTTCAAAGCGGTAGAGGAAGTGGAGCAGCGCTTCACGGGCCTTTCGTTCAAGGGGAAGCGCCCGTGTAGTGCAGCGAAGAAGCGGTTTAAGAAGGAACGGCTTCATCGTGCCCAAACAAACCAAGGGGACCAAGGCTCTCCAAAGGAGGCCTCGGTTTCAGCCAAGAGGAGGAAGGGGTTTCAGGACACTCCTCCGGACAGGGAGGCTAAGAAGCAAAGGGCTAATGTAGCCCCAGGCCTCTCTTACGCCCAGGTGGTCGATATTGCGCTGACGAGGGTCATCGTCGCAAAGGGCTACCCAGAGACCTGTCTGACTTCAAAGGAGTTGGAAAGGCTGAGGGTAGAAATCGCGAAAGCGATTGACGCATTTTCCCGTAAGGGGCGAGCACCCACGTTCAACGGGACCTTCCTCAGGGCGGGGGCCATCATGGTGCGGGTAGCAGATACCTGGACGAGGGAGAACCTTAGGGGGAACCTTAGGATCCGGCGGCTGTACTGAGGCGTCTGGACTTCCAGAGCTCGACCCTGAATACGGGTAGCTGGAGGGTCTATAAAGGCAACAAGGGGAAGGTGACTCAGTTTGCGGGGGCAAGCTGGTGTCTCATTTTAGGGATCCCAGAAGGGGCTGTTGGGGCTTTAAAGGCCCTTAATTATCGGCCCTTTCTGGGAGCCGGAAGAGTCAGCGTTAAGTTGAATCAACAGGACCTACAAAGAGAGCCTGTAGCGACGGAAGGTGTTCCGAGCTAATCTCTTCAATGGCTGGTTCGGACATCCGGTTAACGCAGATTAATTTGCATCGTAGCAAGGGAACCTCGGCGGTATTAACCAGGTGCATGGCTACGATGCGTACAGGGATATCCCTAATCCAAGAACCCTGGTTGTACATGGAGAAGATTAGCGAATTATGGGGCTGTGGCACGATTTTTAAGGGCCCGGTCGAAAAGGCGCCAAGTTCGTGCATTGCCGTCAGATGCTTGGTTGCCTTTTTGGGGTCGAAATTGTGCTCAAGAGACCTTGTGGTTATCTGGACAAGGCTCAGGGGCAGTAAGGGAGAGAGGCTGGAGATTTATATTGCTTCGGCCTACTGAGGCCGCCTGAGGTGGAGGAGATGGTGCGGCATTGTCATAATAGGGGGATCCCACTTCTCCTGGGATGCGATGCTGATACACACCATGTGGTGTGAGGAAGCACGGATACCAATGAGAGAGGCAGGGTCTTGCTGGAATATCTAGCGGACACCGATCTAGAGATCTTAAATCGAGTTAATATCCCTACCTTCCAGACCAAAAGCAGGAAAGAGGTTCTCGACGTGACGCTTTGTTCAGGGGGACTAGTGGATAAGGTGAGGCGCTGGAAAGTGTCTGCAGAGGAGTCGCTCTCGGACCATAGGTAACTCGTCTTTCGACTGGCCCTCGGAAAGCCAGAGGCGAAGCTAAAGAGGAAACCCAAAAACACCAATTGGGGGGCATATAGAGAAGAACTCCGAGATAGGCTTGGGGACTTTTCTACAAAATATGGGAGGACTGATGAGCTGGAGCTGATTCCAGATTTTCTGCAAAGAGCCTTAATCACAGCGTTCGAAAACAATTGTCCAATTGTTGCGGTGGGCACTGGCCGAGGGGCACAATGGTGGAATAAAAACCTAGAGGCCCTTCGGACAGGGGCTAGTAGACTGTACAATAGGGCTTTTAAAACCAAGTTGAACTCTGATTGGGACGGTTATAGGGAGGCCCGCAAGGAGTATAAAAATATGATCAACAAATATAAGCGGGAGGGATAGAGGGAGTTCTGTGAGGAAACAAACAACATCCCCAGAACGGCCCTCTTATATAAGTACCTTGCGAAAAATCCAGAAGCTTTCCTAAGGCCGATCAGGCTTGAAACGGGTGAGTTTGCTGAGAATGAGGAGGATTGTCTGAAGCGTCTGTTGGAGTTGCACTTCCCGGGTGTTAGGATCATCCCAACGGATCAGAAGGACGTGTATTGGGCAGGCCCTGGAAAAAGGACTGACTGGCGATTTGCGTCCGACATAGTATCCGTTAGGAATGTAGAATGGTCTGTAGGGACCTTTCAACCTTTAAAATCACCGGGGGCGGATGAAGTATACCCGAACCTTCTACAAGAGGGGCTGGAGGAACTACGACTGCCTCTGACAAAGGTTCTCAGGGCTAGTATAGCACTGAGACACGTGCCTATGGCATGGAGGGACAGCAGAGTTGTCTTCCTACCTAAACCGGGCAAGGAGAGCTACACTGCTGCCAAGGAATTTAGACCGGTCAGTCTGATATCCTTCATATTGAAGGCATTAGAATAGCTGATCGAGAAGTACATCCGGGATAGGGTGTTACCAGAGAGACCACTACACAGTGGCCAACATGCCTCCCAAGCAGGCTGCTCTGTCGATACGGCCATACATGAGGCTGTCGGAAGAATAGAGCGGCAAATATAGGAAGGCGGGTATGTGGTGGGCACCTTCTTGGATACAGAAGGGGCCTTCAGCAAAACTCCCCCAGAGGTCATATGTAGGGAGGCTCGAAAATGCGGCGTGCTGGGACAGCTTTCAGACTGGATCCAAAGCGTGTTGCAGTACGGGCTCCTCTAGGGGGAGTCTTGTCACCTCTCATGTGGTACTTGGTCGTGGATAATCTACTCCGAAATCTGAATGAGGAGGGTTTTTATGCCCAAGGTTATGCGGACGACTTTGTGATCCTAAACAGGGGAGTTCATGTATGGTAAACACCCTGATGGGGCTCACAAGGTCGGCCCTGCGAATTGTTGAATTCTGGTGCGTAGCATCAGGGCTTTCTGTTAACCCGGAGAAGACTGATTTGGTAGTCTTCACGAGGAAATATAAGGTGGCTACGGTGACGGGCCCCAAATTTGGCGGAAAGAGGATCCGAGTAGCCCAGTCGGTGAAATATATGGGAATCATCCTGGATAAGAAACTGAAATGGGCGGATCATCTGGAAGCGCAAGTTAGAAGGTTCGTTTTAACTCTATGGCTGTGTAGAAGGGCCTTTGGTAGAACATGGGGACTGAGGCCAAGTATGATTGCTTGGCTGTACTCAACAGTTTTTAAGCCAAGGCTACTCTATGCAGCCGTGGTCTGGTGGCCAAGGGCGCAGCTTAAGACGATCCAAGCAAAGTTGGGTCGCTTGCAGACGCTTATATTCAGGGCTTTTACTGGGGTAGTGAGGACCAAGCCAACAGCGGCAGTTGGCCTCATTCTCGGTGATGAGCCTCTGCATGTAGCGATAACTGCTGGGGCGGCTCAGACGGTTGGACGTCTTGCTGCAGCGGGAAAATGGTCGTGGGGGCCTAGACATACTAGGCTCCCAAACGACATCGCTAAACTGCCAACTCTAAGGATGCGACAGGATAAGATAACCAAAAGGTACAGCTTCGACCAACTCTTCCGGACATTCATCCCAGAAAGGGAGACGTGGAAGAAGGGGTAGGAGGGGCCTTCCTGCAAGAGGACATCGTGTTCACAGACGGTTCCAAGTCGGAAGGCTGGGCGGGAGTTGGTCTGTATGACAGCGCAGGAAAACAGGTTGAGCGATCCCACTGGGACAGTATGCAACGGTGTTTCAGGCGAAAGTTTTTGCCATCCTCCGATGCGCTGAACTCCTGCTAGGCGAAAATTACTGCTCGGACAGCCAAGCGGCAATTAGGGCGGTTGGGAAACCAGAAATCACATCGATTCTGGTGTGGGAGTGCAAAAAGGCTCTCAATCAACTGTCACAGGATGGATCAGGCTCGCACCATTCTGGGCTAGCCCTGGAAAGATGTAAGGATAATGGTTCAGTTGCTTACAGGGCACAACCATTTGAATTACCATAAGTACAAGATGGGGCTGGCAACCAGCCCTACTTGTCGAAAATGTGGCAGGGACGATGAGACGTCCCTACACGTCCTAGGTCTATGCTCGGCATTTGCTAGGCTCAGACAGCAGACCCTCGGGGCAGCTATGCTGGAACCAGAGGAGAGTAGCGCGCTGCAGGCTAGAGACATTCTAGGCTTTTTCAAGAGGACTGGTTTGGGCTGCAAGGCAGCGTCTAGGGAATAGGGTATGGACACAATAGGATTTATAAGCCGGAGCGCCTGTGGGGCCCCACGGGGATTGGGCTTCTCGCCCGAAGAATCTAACTAACTAACTAACATTCTCATCAGAGAAGGTATTAGATTTGTGTAAAATTTGACCCCCCCAGTTTTTGTCAAATGTCTACGTTTTGGGAGCCCGTGAACCCGAAAAACATGATTTTACGAATGTGTCTGTTTGTCTGTCTGTGTGATTGTAGATTTTTAGTTTGTGAGCACGATAACTTTCGAAAGAATTGACCGATTGGATTGGCCTTTAGGATACTCTTTTAGTGTCCTAAAATGAAGGACAAGTTCGTTGGCCAGCCATTTTAGATAAAAATTCAAAAAAGTGGATCATTTGGAAAATTTTTGAAACCACTTTTTTTTATTTACAAATTCTATGCACGGATGTTCACATCCAGACAATTTTTCAGGACATCATATTAGATATATTCCACTTAAAATATGTTAAAAAAAAACCTTTTTTAGAAACTGGATTTTTGTCACCACTACAAAGCTTTCTCTATGAGGAAGCAATTCAATGAAATTGTTTCCAAGATGCAATACGTGGAAGTAATCAATATTGCATCTCAAAAATCTGTAAAAAAAATTGTATTAAACTGTTCATATATATAATATAACCAAAATATCTAAAAATTTAATAAAAAATTTAACCTAAGGCATATTTAATATTACATATATTACACAGGTACACAAAAAAAAGTGGACTATACCAAGAACGGGACCTATATTTTCTTATGTATTTTGACTCGCTGATTCCAAATCCGGGGTCCGATTGGCTCCAGCACGTCAAGTTTAAGGGCATTTGAAGGTCAAATTGGCAAAAAAATCGATTGAATGAAGGTGACTAGCATTTCTACAGTTTTGAGAGTCGCTGAATCCGAATATGGAATCAGTTTGATTCCATCATGTCTGAATCAAGGTCAATTCAAGGTCAAATTTGTGTAATGTGAAAAATGTGAATTTTTGACTGCAGATTCTGAAAGAACAGAAAATTTTACGTTCAGACATGATATGCACTATTTTTCTGAAGATCATCCTCAAGGATGTTTTAAGGTCAAGACAAGCACACAAAAAAAAA
>CAJFCP010000629.1:2426-17438 GCA_904066005.1 Synergus itoensis | reverse complement strand
ACCGGAATAGGTGCAAAAGAGTTTCCATTGTGCAGAAGAACAGATTTCAGATCCCGTTTAGAAGAGTCGATAAACAATCTCCACTCTTCATCCTTATAAATGTTAGGTTTCAATTCATTCATCAACCCTCTCACATCTGTAGAGAATGTTAGCGAATTTTTTTCATCTTTGTCGAAGAATTCCCGAAACTTCTTTTCCCTGTTCCGATAAGTACAAGCTTGATTCCCTGTTGACAACAAGTTTTTCTTTTTTAATGCAGCGGCTAGATACTCAGATCCATCTTTGGGTAATCCTAAATCTATTATGAGATCATTCAACTCGTTTTGATTGAACTTTTCTGGGGTCTTATACTTGATATCACCAGGTAGATATTCATCTTCTTCGCTGACATTTGAGCTTTCACTAATTTTCCTGTTCTCCAGCGTGACTGACCAGTCCATTTCTACAGGTTCTTGGACTACAGTTTCCATTTCGGAAGTAGTCGGTCTTTTAACTGTAGGTACGTTGGCATACATGATATCATATTTATTAATTACGTTAAAGCCAAACGTATTCTTCATACAGAAAGAGTGGGATATAAACGTGATGGCAGATTTTTGTTGGATGCTTAAGAGGGACAACGAGGTAAAAACGCAAAAGAAGAAGAGAAATCCTTTACATAGAACTTTTGAAGACAAAAGGGTTCGATACAAAAGAAGAAAACTGAATTTTTGCAATATCACAAAACGTTGTTTGCATCTTGGAGTACCGTCATCTCTAGGAAGGTAATGCATGGCTAATTCGATATATGCCTGAACAGAAGTTTCACGAATTATGCACATATCACTTGTGATCGGAGTGACCTTGGAGCAATTCCTAGAATGGATTCAGATTCAACGACCCTCAAAACCATAAAAATACTAGTCATTGACTTGATTGACCTCAATTCGACATTCAAATATCCTTGACCCTGACGTGCTACGGTCAAATAGACCTCGAATTTGGATTCAGTGACTCACAAAACGTATGAAAATAGTAGTCTAGTTTCACGAAGACACACTTTGTCTTTTTGCAATCGTCATACGAACTCTCAAGTTACTAACATAAATTAACCTTGTAATGACCTTTAGGATCAATATCAGAAAAATAGCGGATATCATGTCTGAACGTAAAATTTTCCATTCTTTCAGAATCTGCAGTCAAAAATTAACTTTTTTTACATTATGCAAATTTGACCTTGAATTGACCTCGATGCAGACATGATAGAATCAAACGGATTTCAGATTCGGATTCAGTATCCCTCAAAAACATAGAAATGGTAGTCATTTTCTTTCAATCGATTATTTTGTCGATTTGACCTTCAAATGCCCATAAATTTGACGTGATGGAGCCAAGCGGATCCCGGATACGGATTCAGTGCGTCAAAATACATAAGAATATATAGGTCCCGTTCTTGTTACAGACCACTTTTTTTTTTGTGTGCCTGTGTTATTATTGCTTCACATTCTTTATTTTCTTGAAAAATTATATTTTTCTGATTTTCTAAATGAACTGCTAAGCGAATAACAGAATGAGATCTTCCACGAAACTTTTTGTAATTTTAGGCCTATTAGATATAGGAAAAACCTTACGAAACCAAGTAGAGATAGTAGTAGGTGGGACGAGATTAATGTTAAATTTCAAGATATTGTAAATATTGAGATTAAAGCTAATAGAAAGAGAAGATAGAAAGAAACAAACTCATCAATTTTGGAAGAGCCATTAGAGTTAGAAGTAGGAGATTTTGAAAAGGAGTTAGAATTGTTTGCCCAAGTTTCGGTCATGCACCCAAACTCCCATAAAGGGGGGGGGGGTGTAACACGGATGTTACTCTGGCTGCCTAGTGCAGGCGTAGGGGGGAGGGGCACCGGCGATCAGCGGTGCTGTGAATCGTCGGCCGTCCGCTCCCCATCAGTTGCTCTGAGTACGGCGTCGAGCCCCGTCGCTTAATTTTGTAAGTCTGTTCTGGCGGCGAGCCCTTATTTTCAAGGAGGAGATTATTACCATTTTACTCTGTATTGATTTGGCCAGGCGTGGGAGCCGATAGTAATTATAACCTCGGAAGTGCTGGAGCACAAATTAATATAATTGCCAACGATATTGGCGCAGGAGCGCATTGTTTTTTTCTGTTTTCGGACGTGGACGCCCTTTTTAGAAGGTAATAAACCTAATATTGTTCACTTATTGGTGCATTTTCACTGACTCCACCCTCTCACAGCGGTTCCTTTTCCCATCCAATAAATTAGCGATAATCACACGATTATAAATAATGAATTATAGGGAACTACCATAGAATTATTGACATTTATAAATTTTCCCTCAAATTTTTTATTATAAACATAACCTTTGTCTGTATTATCTCTACGTCTATATTTAGTAAAATCGTTTGTTTTTTTCAAAAATTGTATAATCACAAAACTCTTTTGGAAATTTTTTAATACAAATATTCATATTTTTATTATAACACGCTCAATTTTCTAAATGTGGATTGTGTAACATCAATTGAACGACTAATTCCCGTAAATCATCATCATCATCAAGAATTTCAGCAGAAATATATTTATCCATATCTTCGGGATTTAATAATTTATTATTATAAGTTAAGATGAATAACAAATGAACATGAGGTAATCCTCGTTTTCGAAATTCTATTGTATAAACATATATCCTAAAATATCACCAAAAATTGTTCCACTTATAATATCAGATAATATGCAACGTAACTTTGCTTTAAATAATCTTACTGTAATATTTGGAATATCATTACACGTAGTGCCAGGAGGAAAATTTTTTAATACTTGTTTTAACTCTGGCCGATAGGGGTCAAGAAGGGCGTGTCGTCATAGGGGTCAAGAAGGGCGTATCGTCATAGGGGTCACGTGATCAAGAGGCCAAGAAGGGCGTATCGCCAGGGGTCACGTGATCGAGAGAGGTCAAGAAGGGCGTATCGTCATAGGGTCCCTTGATATATAGGTGTCAAGAAGGGCGTATCGTCATGGGATACCTTGATCTATAGGGGTCAAAAAGGGCGTATCGTCACGGGTCACGTGATAAAGAGGGCAAGAAGGCCGTATCGTCATGGGTTCACGTGATTAAGATGCCAAAAAGGGCGTATCGTCATGGGGTAACGTGATCAAGAGCCCAAGAAGGGTGTATCGTCTTAGGGTCCTTTAATAGATAAGGGGTCAAGAAGGGCGTATTGTCATGGGGTCACGTGATCAAGAGTCCAAGAAGGGCGTATCGTCATATAATCCCTTGATCGATAGGGATCAAGAAGTTCGTATCATCATATGGTCCCTTGATCGATAGGGGACAAAAAGGTGTATCGCCATGGGGGTCACGTGACCCCATAGGAATGGATTCCTGACACAGCGGCGGCGGCGGTGACGGCGGCGAGATCTTTTTATAATATAGATAGATAGATAACAAAAATTTATTATTTAAACAAATCATGAAAATTTCATGCAAGCGGCGCGGCACAGGTACGGAATCCCGGTAAGAAGGAGTGGATTGAACTGAATAGAAAGTAGTCGGAATATCGACGATTTTTCTACTCTTTTAATCCAAAGCAATGTCGTTTTTGAACAAAACATTTCAATTCATTTTACTGATATACGTTTGTTCTCGTTTCAATTCTGTTAAATCCCGCGAGAAAAAATGTATACGTTCTAATTCTGACGAACGTGATAGATTTGAAGTCAAATTAATTCTGCTTCATTCTCTAAGGCGATCGTGAAAGTTGCAGTCAATTTAATCCCTTCCTTGACATACAATTGTCAACATTTCAATATAGATTCAATTCTACACAATTGATCCGCATTGAAGTGTTGACAATTTAGCTCAAATTCACAACACTTTTAATTCAAAGCAATGTCGTTTTTGAACACTTTCGAAATAATTTTAATTCATTTCAGTCAACTCCTTCTTACCGGGATGACTCGATATAAACCAAAATTGTATACTTAATCATGACTCGATATAAACTAAGGATTTCATCGTACCATGTCGATTGCAAATCAATAATAATAATGTATTGTTCAATATTTGTACATTGTTGTTTAATAATTTTAATACTCGAAGATTACAAAGATTCGTAGTTTTCGGCTTTATTTACAAGTACCTACCGAATTTAATTAAGTTTACATTAAGTTATAGTTATACATTTGAAATACAAACAAAATTTTACTCCGCGGGAATTACAAAATAATATTCCAAGTCGAAATTATTATGATCAGAAATTATGGTCTAAGTCCATATGCTCAAGAAATTTCTAAGTTCTGAATTTAGAATCAATTTATTTTACAATAAATACTCAGAACTTCTATAAATTTAAGTTTTAAACTTGTGACTTTAAATAATTCACAACAATGAGATCGAATCAAAAAATTCAGCAAAGACAATAATCGACTGCCTGGTACAGCGAGCGCCGATATTGTTAAGAAAAAATCAACATTCACAAACTGTCTGGAACAGCGAACGTTCGTGCAAATACTAAGTCAATAAAAGAGAATATACCGCAGCCTGGGACAGCGTATACAATATATTCTTAATACAAGAGAAACAGAGAAAATATACCGCAGTTTGGGACAGCGTACACAATATATTTTCTGGAAAGGAAGAAAATATACCGCAGTCTGGTACAGCTTACACAATATATTCTCCATTAATACCTTCGATGCGTACTAACTCGTCGCTGTACTGGAACACCGCTGGACTGCTTATAGACACCCTGGAGACTGAAGATCCGGGATGGATGTGCACCGTCGCTGATCCCCTGAAGAGTATAGCTGCCGTCAGTCAGCCTGGCAATATCCGTTACAGGATGCCGAACTGAGACCAGGCACCCGAATATATGCCGATTCGTGAGCGAGTCGTTTGTGGGAAAGAGCGGTTTGCGCGCCCTGCCGAACTCCAGGCGTACTAGATTTGCTTTAGCGTGGATATCTCCACTCCTCGGTTATGGAGCGCCAGGTCGTTGGGCCTGTGCGTGTAAGGTTGGTTGTCTAAGCGGAGGCATACCAATACCCTTACACGATTTATTTGTATCCATTATAGACTGAACACAGCCGAATGTGGAACGCTAGGTTTACATCATTTTTAACTCAAAAATATCGATTTTTAAATCAAATATCTATTGTTAGGTGAAGTGACAAGGCCAAAAAAAAAAACGATTACTCTGAGAAATATTTTTGAAAACAGGTTTTATTACTTATTGACGAATGTTATACTGTTCGAATAATACACATTTCAAGAAGTTATAGTAATCTTTCAAGGTGAAAATATAGATAAGCAAGCAATGGTTATGGAACAAATCATTTTTTCAAAACAAATTATTGTAAATTTCGTTTTTTCGAGATAATTATTCGAAGTATCTTTTGCCTATCAAATAGTGTTACGATTTATTCGCTTTCAGTGGGATCTCATCTAATATTTCAGTTTAGGATATAAAGACGAATCGTAATAGATTATGAAGAATGAAGATACTTCTGAATTAATATTTCAACATTTTTGTTTAATCATCACTGATTTGTAGACTAAATTCATGAAAATAAAATTTTCCAATAAAATTTGAGACTTTTAAGTACAAAGGAACATTAGAAGTACGGGCCAAAAAGGCCAGTGTATAATTAATTTAAAAGCGTTGCAACGAAAGAACGAGCTCGGGTGTTCCTTGGAAAGCGATCTGCATGCAAGAACAATTAGCTACACCTCCTCGCGGTTCACCTCCGCGATAAATCAACGAACCGCATTAGCACAACGGCCAACACAATGCCTGTAATTCTCGCCCACTCCGACACAAGTCAAAAAGAGAAGAGAGAAGATTGAAGAGGAGAAGAGAAGAGTCATCTACAGACCGGTACAATCATCCACGAGACACGGGTGAGAAGCGGGAACGCGGCTACACGATCCTATCTTTCTTCATTTCGATGTGCAGAGTTAGAGACCTTAAATCATACACTAGAGAAGAACAAATGGTGTTAAATTCTACACTGAGCGGCGCCTAGATGTGCATTCACTATTTCCTATGGGTTCCTACAAATGACAACGCAATGCGTCGAGACTCAAGATATTGTAACTCGAAAAGATGACTCAACTGATTTGTAACGAACTGTTTTTACCCCTTTAAAAATCTCTCACTGGACGCTTCATTCTATCCAGGGTTAGGTATTTTAAAAACGATTGAAACAGATCTGAATTTTGATAATAAAAATATAAATGTTTATTACTCCTATAACAATAAAAAACGAGCAAGTCGGTTATATTACTTCGAAAACGGTAACGAAAATGAAAATATAACCGACAATATAACTGAGACTTAAATTCTCTGAGAATTTATAATTTTGGAGATTTTTGTGACATGGGAATCTCATGCTAGCCATTAGTGTTTATTATTTCTTCTTGTTTTCAGTGTAGATGGAGATTTTGGTGTGTATTAGCAATAGGCGGAAGAATTTAAATTTGTTGTGTCCAGGTATATATTATCACAACGTTTGAGACTCATATGCCACAATGCGCGTATAGTTTAAAGCATGAGGTGTACGTCCAAATTGAAGCTGAAAGTCCTTACTCTGGCTCGATTATGGATGACAATGTAAAAGATTTCCAGCCTACCGAAGAAGTTCTTGAGGATGGATGGGTCCCTTATTGAAATCAATTTACAGATCAGATTACAGAAAATCTTCTTCTCGCTATGCTACCATATGTGACGTAAGGCAGAAAACTTTCAAGCTCGCAGTGTCTCGAATAATTTCTGAGAGACAATCAACTATGAAATCAAAATTAAGGAAATTTGAGGTTCCTTTGTTGAATTTTGACGCGAATGACTACACGAAACTCATCGATTGGGAGCAGTGTAAAATTTCGAAACCGCCATTAACTTGATCGATGACAATTGGAAATCTCACCAAATTCACAATGAAGGACGTATCTCATCTCATTTCGAAAGACATTTTTCATCTTCCATACCATACTCAAGTAGTGGAAAGATGTGTAAAAGAAGTCACATCGGCATCTCGGCAAGCTTACTCCTCTGACATTAGAGATAGAATCATCCGATGATATATATATGTGTGTGTGTGTAAAGTGGTGTTTATTGGGTACGCGATAAAATAACCTTATATCATGATATTTCGACAAAGGACAGTTCTCTGAGTAATAATGTGAAATATTTCAGGTGGGTATGCAATACTAGGTGGTTCAAGATTCTCCCGGCCTAACAAAGAAAACAAACGATTTTTGTCAAACTTACTATTTATTCTTCAACATAGTCCCCTCCGAGCTCGATACACCTAGTCCAACGATTTTCCAACATTGCGATGCCTTTTGAAAAGAAAGATTGCTGAAGGCTTTCAAAATACCCATCAGTTTCCCGTTCGGCTTCTTCATTCGTCGCAAATCGCTGTCCCTGGAGCCATCTCTTCAAGTTTGGAAACAGATAATAATCGCTGGGGGCTAAATCTGGAGAATACGGGGGGTGGTCAAGCAATTGAAAGCCTAGCTCGTGTAATTTGGCCATGGTTTTCATCGATTTGTGAGCTGGTGCATTGTCTTGCAAAAAAATGCATTTTTTCTTCAACAAATGGGGCCGTTTCTTTGCGATTTCGACCTTCAATCGGTCCAATAAGGCACAATACTATAATAGTCACTGTTGATTGTTTTCCCTTTTTGTAAATAGTCGATGAACAATATGCCCCTCGAATCCCAAAAAACTGACGCCAACACCTTTCCAGCCGATTGTTGAGTCTTGGGTCGCTTTGGTGCACTTCCGCCGGGTCCTACCCACTCTTTGGCTGATTGTCTCGATTCTGGGGTGTAGTGGTGGACCCATGTTTCATCACAAGTCACTATTCGACGCAAAAAATCAGCTTTATTTCGTTTTAACATGTCCAAACAATGCTGGGAAGTGCGAACACGTTCACGTTTTTGATCAATTGTCAGCAAACGCGGCACCCATCTTGCGGTTAGCTTTCTCATACCCAAACAATCATGCAAAGTTGAATGCACTGACCCAGTTGATATGCGTACGGCATTAGCTATCTCACGCACTTTTATTTTTGGATCACTTAATACGATATCGTGGATTTTTTGCACGATTTCTGGAGTGGTCGCTGTTTTTGGTGCTCCCCCGGCGTGTTCATCTTTTGTGAACATTCGGCCTCTTTTAAACTCGGCAATCCAATATTTTACGGTTGAATACGATGGAGCAGAATCACCATAATATTTATCGAGCTTTTTTTTCGTTTCCTTTCCACTTTTTCCACGCAAAAAATAATGTTTAATCAAGGCCCGAAATTCTTCTTTATCCATTTTTACAACAAATATCAAAACTTTCTGACTTTAAAATCACTTTAGCGTCACTGCCAAGTGCCAATCTATCTGAAATTGATCGTGTATTCGACTGAACGTTGGTATTTTAAAACCGGTGGTACCATCTCTTGGAGGCCGGGAGCATCTTGAACCACCTAGTACTTTGTGCGTGGAAGTAAAAAGAGTATAATTTGGTGTTTATTGGGTACCTAGAATTCACTTATAAATATTGAACAACAAACATAATGTAAAACTCTGAAATTTATTTCTCATACAGAATGCTATAGTACCGATCTCCTCATTGGCTTTAATAATTAAAAAAAAAATAATAAGTGAGGATTTTAGTAAGTTGAAAATAATGAGGGATAATATGGTGATTATTAGGTACAAAAAAATACATCTAGTGATATTTATTGGGTCCTCATAATTTACACGGCATTATCTACCTAAAGGAACATTCAACTGCATTATGGATGCTAGATCAATCAATTGGTTGGTTGGGTGGTTGGACAGTTCGGGCGAGGCGCTCCACCCCCGTATGGCCCTGCAGGCACTCAGGCTAAAAGCCCATTGTGCCTAATCCCTTTCCTCTTGACGCTCACTAGCCACCCATTCCAGTCCTCTTGAAGAAGCCTAGAATGTTGCTAGCCTGTAGCACCCTAATCTCCTCTGGTTTCAGCAAAACCGCCCTGAGGGTTTGGTGTCAGCTCAGCAAGTGCCGGGCATCGATCTAGGTCATGAAGGGACGTTTCATCGTCCATTCCACATTTTCTACAAACGGTGCTGTCTGTCAGCCCCATCTTTTGTTTATGGCAATTCAAATGTTTGTGCCCCGTGAGCAGCTGTACCATTAGACTTACCTCTTTCCTGGGCCGGCTTAGGATATTTTGGGCCAAGTCCCTCCTGTGGCATGTGCCAGGAGGGTCTTCGCCTGCCTACATCCCTTCACCTGCGACCAGTGTTTGTGGTACTGTTGCACCACCCATTTCTTGATCTCTAGCATGGTACAGCAGGTTGCCAGGCCCAGAAAGGGTTTTGGACCGATCGGCCTGCCTGCTGCTCCTTTTTTCGCCAGTTGATCTGCTTTCTCGTTGCCCTTGATCTCTGAGTGACCAGGGACCCATCTTAGGGCCACACTATTGTTTTCTGAAAGTTGGTTAAGAGCCTTTTTACACTTCCACACCAGAATCGATGTGATTTCCGATTTGCCAACCGCTTTGATTGCCGCCTGGCTATAAGAGCAGATGCTAATGCATCCACCCCTTTTATTTTCCTCTAACAGCATCTCCGCACATAGGAGAATGGCAAATACTTCCGCCTGGAATAACGTTGGGTATTATCCCAGTGGGATCGCCACCCCCCTCTTACGCACGCTGTCATACAGTCCAGCTCCCGTTCAGCCTTCCGCCTTGGAGCCATCCGTAAACACGATGTCCCCTTGTAGGAAGCCCCCCCTCCTCCTTTTTCCTCGTCTCCCTTTCAGGGATGCATGTCCGGAAGAGTTGGTCGAAGCTGTACCTTTTTGTTATTTTATCCTGCCGCATCCTAAGAGTTGGCAGACTACTGATATCGCTTGGAAGCCTAGTGTGTCTAGGCCCCTGCGACCATCTACCCGTCGATGCAAGACGTCCAACCGTCCGAGCCACCCCCGCAGTTATTGCTACATGCAGGGGCTCCTCACAGAGCATGAGGCCCACTGCCGCCATCGGCGTGGTCCTCATTGCTCCTGTAGCAGCCCTGAATATCAGCGCCTGCAGGCAGCCCAGCCTCGCTTGGACCGTCTTCAACTGCACCCTTGGCCACCAGACCACAGATGCATGGAGTAGCCTTGGTTTTAGAATCACTGAGTGGAGCCAGGCAATCATGCCCGGCCCCAATCCCCACGTTCTACCAAAGGCCCTTCTACACATCCAGAAGGTTACAATGAACCTTCTGCACTGCACTTCCAGATGCTCCGCCCAGTTCAGTTTCTTATCTTGGATGGTTCCTAGATATTTCACCGACTGGGCTACTCGGATCATCTTTCCGCCAAATTTGGGGCCTGTTACCGCAGCCACCTTATATTTTCTCGTGAAGACTACAAGATCAGTCTTCTCCGGGTTGACCGTCAGCCTTGATGCTACGCACCAGAGCTCCACAATTCGCAGGGCCGACCTCGTGAGATCCATAAGGATGTCCAAATGTATTCCCCTATTCAGGATCACAAAGTCGTCCGCATACCCTTGGGCATAAAAGCCCTCCTCATTCAGATTTCGGAGAAGTCCATCCACGACCAAGCACCACATGAGGGGTGACAGGACCCCCCCTGTGGGCAGCCACTGGATGTTATTCCTCCGATCCTACTGCCTTCCCATTCCGTTGAGAGGCGCCTGTACCGCAGCATGCTTTGGATCCAGTCTGTAAGCTGTCCCGGCACACCGCACTTCAGATCCTCTCTACATATGACTTCCGGGGGAGTGTTGCTGAAGGCCCCTTCTATGTCCAAGAAGGTGCCTACCACATACACGCCTTCCTCTAATTGCCGCTCAATTCTTCCAACAGTCTCATGTAGGACCGTATCGACAGAGCAGCCTGTCTGAAAGGCATGTTGGCCACTGTGAAGTGGCCAACATTCCGAAATATCGCGAACACGCTCTTGTTGAACAGACTGTATTATGGAAATGGAACGTCGCTATCAAGGAAGATGGGATGTAAATATGATGGCAGATGTTTGTTGGTCGCTTAAAAGGTCAAAACAGCCAGACACTTTGAAAAGGAAAAGAAATCCTCTGCATAGATCTTTCGAAGACAAAAGACTTCGTTACAAAAGAAAAAAAGAGTGACCTATCATAGACCTATCGCACAATCAAAAAGTTCATAGTTTTTGTTTTATTTATTTCTGTTATGCTTTTATATATTGTCGCTGGAAGAAAGGTGAAAAAAAATGCAAAAAAAATTTGAAAATTGAAAATTGAAAAAAAAAATTTAAATTGAAGACAGAAAAAAAAATTTTTATTTTATATCTGGACTTAAAATTTCCCGTCCTTTACGAATCTGCAGTCAAAAATCCATTTTTTTCAATATTTACCGGTTTGACCTTGAATTGACCTTGACAGTGATTCGATAGGGTCAAGTGGACTTCGAATTCGGATTCAGAGACCCCAAAAATGTATCATTATGGTCTCACACAACCATATTTTCTTAAATTTTCAATACCGTGTAAACTTTATATATAACAACGTAAATAACGTCTGACCTATGAGGTCTTGATGAAAACAAATTGATAATACCATATCTGGACGTAAAATTTCCAGCTCTTTCCGAATCTGTAGTCAAAAATCCATTTTTTGCAATATTTACCGGTTGGATCTTGAATTGACCTTAATAGTGATTCGATAGGGTCAAGTGGACCTCGGATTCGGATTCAGGGACCCCAAAAACGTTAGGAATAGTAGTCATTTCTAATAAACATTTTGTTTTGTCGATTTGACCTTCAATTGACTTACATTTTGACGTGGTGGGGGAAAACAGACATCAGATTCGGACTCAGCGTGCAGAAAAACATAGGTGTTTATGAGTCACCTTCCTGTAAGAAGACCTTTTTATTTTGTATGCCTGCGTAACTGAGGGATTCTCTACGGTGACGACGTAACCAATTTTTTTGGCGCTCACCATGTCCAAATGAAATCATATATCGCTCTAAAAATTTGGAATATAGGAAGTGAGACATTAAATTGCGTTTGTATATTTAATTGCAATCAAAATTTTGAAAAAAAATTAAGTCGGTAAAGTAGGGATCTGATTTTTTTCTTCAAAATTATGGCTCCAACTAAATATACAAACGTAATTTAATGTCTCATTTCCTGTATTCCAAAGTTTGAGAGCAATATATGTATCATTCCGTTTAGAGTTGGTGAACGCCAAAAGAAATTTTTCACAACCAAGCACAGAGCATGCCCATAAGTCTCAATGGACTGACGAACGGAAACGACTTTCGGGCTTCTCGCCCGAATAAATAACTAACTAACTTTTGTTTTTTTTTGTGCCCGTGTAATTAGACATACCTCATGTATTTTATAAATTCACAGTAAAGGTAAAAAATAAAAAAAATATGTAAAAAACATTACGTACTGACACTCATCCAGTGGTTGTCCGTTGTAGTTTTTAAGAAGCTGGACTTTATTACATTCTCATCAGAGAATGTATTAGTTTTGTGTAAAATTTGACCCCCTCCATTTTTTTGTCAAACGTCCACGTTTTGTGACCCACTAAACCCCCCATTTTGGATAAAAATTGAAAAATTTGGATCATTATTAAAATTTTTGAAAATTTTTTTTTTTTTAATTTACAAATTCTGTTCAAGGATATTCGTAGTACATAAATAGTCGAACAATTTATCATTATGATTTTTTTCGATAAAATAAAAATTTTTAGTCTTATATTGATTTTTGAATGTATCATCAAGGATATTAAACTATACTATAATATCCAAGATATTACAGGTTTTTGAATTTCTCCTTCTAATTTTAATATCTTAGATATTTCAATTTAATGTCCCGGATATTAAAAAGTTTAATATCTAAGGATATTAAATCTAAATACACTGAAACCTAGATTTGAGTCCCCTAGATTTCTGTCCTTCTGAGATGTTGGGTCGCTCCCAAATTTATATGAGGGGAGGTGAGGAGTCGAGAGAAAGGCACCGCGAGCTCATCAGTACCGTGGCCACAAAGTGCACATGCTCCCTTGATATGTGTCTGCTGACCAACAAAAATGGGACTCTAATCTAAGTTTCAGTGTACCTAGATAGTCGCCCCATAGTTAAAAAGCAGATATATTACGATTTAATTCCCAGATATTAACAGTTAATATCTATTTCTCTCCGTATACTTTGAAATTCTTTAAAAACTCCTTCGGCATATTTTGAGATATTAGATGTGCAAAGAAGACCTACAAATTTCAAAAATTTTTCTACAACTATAATGGCGACAAAAAACGGCGACATCCATCCATCCGTACCATAGCAGAATGTATACGTTATGAAGTGGTATGAACGATTTTTTTATCGAATTGATCATTCAGCAAAAAAAAATATTGTTATTCGAAAAAGGTACCAACTAGCCTTGGTCTCTCTTATTAAGGGGTTATATACAAAGTTGAGGCTCAAAAAATCAAAAAATTTTTTATTGCATATTCTGAAAGAACATGCTTTCGAAAATATATGTCCGGAATTTCATTCAAATCGGAGCACTAGATCATAAATTACAGCCGTTCGCAGCGCGTTCGCGGCGCGTCTCGATCGCTGAACACTAGGGCGTATCGAAAAAAAAAAAGTTGTTTGCGCGAAGTTCTCATAGCGATGAAAACCTTCTCTGGGGAGTCAAAAACACCCCCCTAAAGTTTCATAAAAAAAAAAAATTCCTTCTGTCTCCGCAATGCAGATATAGTTAAAAATAGAAAAAACTGAACACTTTTTTTAATTAGAAGAGTAAAAAATTTTTTTTGAAGATTTTAATTATCAATAAAAATAATTCAACGTATTCAGATTTATACCTGTATGGCAGTAATTTCATTTAAACATTTCTTACCCCCCCTAATTGACTTTGAAATTTCAAAAAATCAAAAAAAACCGATTTTTTCGCTGTTTTCGTTGATTTACGATAAGTTTTAGGACTATTTGACCACATTATGTGTGATATATGTTAGTGCTAATGTATTTGAAAGATATTACAACCATCATATATAAGGAATTTTGAAATTAAAATAATTTTTATTGACTTTGAATGACATCAAAATATTTGAAGATGATATATTGCTCTATATTTGGTAAGAAAATTGGTTTTCGTTACCTAAATTTTTAGAAAAAATAGTTTGAAGCATGTGAAATTGTATCTACATAGTAAAAAATTATTTAAACATTTTTTACCCTACCTAAATGTCCTTGAAATTTCAAAAAATCGAAAAAAAAACCGATTTTTTCGCTATTTTCGTTGATTTACGGTAAGTTTTAGGACTATTTGACCACATTATGTGTGACATATGTTAGTGCGAATGTATTTGAAAGATATTACAACCATCATATATAAGGAATTTTGAAATTAAAAATAATTTTTATTGACTTTAAATGAAATGAAAATATTTAAAAATTTTATATTGCTTTATATTTGGTAAGAAAATTGGTTTTCGATATCTAAATTTTCAGAAAAAATAGTAGGGTAAAAAAAATGTTTACCCTACACCAATAATATAGAAAGAATGTCGATATTAAAATTATTTTTATATTTTTGCTCAGTATATAATGTGGTACATAATGTGGTCAAATAGTCCAATAGTCAAATAGTCAACAGTCAATAGTCAATAGTCAATAGTCAATAGTCAAATAGTCAATAGTCAAATACATAATGTGGTCAGTACATAATGTGGTCAAATAGTCCTAAAACTTACCGAAAATCAACGAAAACAGCGAAAAAATCGGTTTTTTTTTCGATTTTTTTAAATTTCAAGGACATTTAGGCAGGCTAAAAATTTTTTAAATAATTTTTTACTATGTAGATACAATTCCACATGCTTCAAACTATTTTTTTCTAAAAATTTAGATAACGAAAACCAATTTTCTTACCAAATATAGAGCAATATATAACTTTTAAATATTTTCATTTCATTTAAAGTCAATAAAAATTATTTTAATGTCAAAATTCCTTATATGTG
>CAJFCP010000614.1:9501-29048 GCA_904066005.1 Synergus itoensis | reverse complement strand
AAATGATGGTTGCAAATTTTACCCAAAAGTTGACACTTTTTTGTGGAATGGCCCATATAGTAGCGATAAAGGTAGGTAAGCGAGTGCAAACTTGGGGTACAATTTGTCAAGTGTTCCCGCCGCCTACAATTTTGTTGTCGCCTACCTTATTTAAACTCCGCCAGATTATAGTGCTAGTGGACCTCTTTGAATTTTGTAAAGGGAGCGCACCTAGTACAACGGGTTGTCAAGATACAGGGGCTCAAATTTTCAATGATTTATCCGACCGCTACCTTTCAATTTTACATAACTCCTGATACAGTTGTCCAATTTAATTTTTCTACGACGGTTTTGCAAAGGTAATTTAACGAGGTTTGCAATAAAAATGATCACTATACAATAAAAAAATTATTTTACCTTGATTTTTCATTTTTAAGAACGTTTTTGAGTTATTCTTCCAATGCGGCATTTTTCATATTTTTTTAATTCGGCTAGAAAGAAAGCTTTTACTTTTTTTTTTTACTTTTTCTCGTGAAACACTTACCAGGACGAATATGGGATGGAAACTATTGGTGGAGTTACATATGGGTCATTCCATGTGAAATTTACAACCAAATTTTTGATTTCGCTGAAACTTTTTTCTCTCATTCTATACACGAAAACACCGACTTGTATTTTTTTTTTCAATTTTCAATCGACATTTTTCGAGATATCGATTTTTCAATTTTTCGGTCTCAAGAAAATAGTTTTTCTTCAAATGCTTCGCAAATCGCTAATTTTTCGAATAAAGGTTTATTTTAGGGCGAAATGTGCAATAGGGTCCACTTCAAAATGCACGTTTGAATCGTTAAAAATTATTTTGTGGAGTAATTTTTATGAAACAATTTCTTGAACAATTTGAAAAAGGCATCTCCGATTTGAATAATATTTTCTGTAATTTCTTATTATTGTATGTAGAATATTGTCTCAAATTAAAAAGTGGACGGTTGAATACTTTATTAAATATGATTTATTGTATAATTCCGTATAATACTATAACTCGCTCGCGCGCGATGTCGAGGAAGTTGGCACCACTATCTTTGAATTTCACAAAAATAATTTTGTGCTGAATTGTGCCGTGTGGCATCACAGTCATTATTACATAGGGTAAACCGGGGCAAAGCCGCGACGGTGGGGTAAAGCTGACGTTGCTTATAATGTTGTTATTATTTAACAATTTTAATTCCACTTTGCACAAATTAAATCTATTTCATTGTAGAGATAGTGTTACTTACCCAGTGGGCAAAAAGACATTGACATCCTGAGGACGTCCATGTCAGTCTAAATGATGTCCAAAAGACGACTAATGTCCTAAAGACGTCTTTTGGACGTGAGACGTCTTTAGGACATCGATCGGACTGACATGGATGTTTTAAGGACGTCTTTAGGATGACAATGTCTTTTTGCCTACTGGGTACTTAAATCTTGAAAATTGACGTTGTAAAAGAAAAATTATACCGAAATCAGTTTTGACAACGAAAGAATGGAAGATTCGCTGGCAGAAATATAACACTTCTGACGTTAATGTTAATACTTACAGTATGGCAATTTAATATTTTGATAGTTGAAACAATATCACATCACGTAATTATAATAATTAAACGTAATTCAAGTCTAAAATACATCAAATCTCGTAAATAATTTAGGTCTCATCACTGGGGTAAAAGTGACCATTTTAATAGTTTGCAGGCTAGACACCTTTGCGTTTAGTCTCCCTGGCGGAAGGTTGGGATTGAAATTCATTCCGAAACAATCTGAAAGCTTCCGAATCATTCCGGAATTTGTGTCCGAACCAAACAGTTTCATTCCGATCTAATCCGAAGGAAGTTTTCAATCCGAATTAATCCGAAGCCCATTCAAATCCTATCCGAAGATTTAATCCGACTGAATCCGAATCAATCCGGTCAATCCAAATTAATCCGACTTTATCCGAACTTTTAATCTGAATGAATCCGATTTAATCCGGTCTATCCGAAACAATCCGAATGAATCCGAATTTTTCGGATTCATTCGGATTGGTTCGGATTGGTTCGGACACACCGGATTAAATCGGATTCATTCGGATTGAAAGTTAGGGTTCGTTCGGATTGACCGGATTCATTCGGATTGAAAATTCGGATTAATTATGACTCATTCGGATTGACGGATTGATTCGGATTCAGTCGGATTAAATGTTCGGATAGATTTTGAATGGGCTTCGGATTAATTCGGATTGAAAACTTCCTTCGGATTAGATCGGAATGAAACTGTTTGGTTAGGACACAAATTCCGGAATGATTCGGATTGATTCGGAATGCATTTCTATCCGAAGCTTTCGCTAGGGCAGTGTCACCAGTAGAATAACTTATTCTTCTTTCTGCATATGTTTAAAGGTAATTTGGCAAATACTTTCAATAACACAGAAGCTAACCATTATATTTTTAAATGTTCAAATCTTTTGATTTTCATAAAAAGCTACAGGTAAGCCTTTACCCGGGTAAAGGCGACCTGTGGGGTAAAACCAACGAAGTACAGCTTGTTAGAAATTGTTTAAACAATTTGTCGAAAAATTCATTTTACCAAATCGTGTTTAATAGCACAATTGCAGGCTCATTTATGGCTCCAGAAATACCAAAGAACGGAAGTTGTCAGACTTTTTCTTTATCAGTTTTTTTTTTTAATATGTGTTGTGCCAGCTTAACGTATTAGTGGAAAATCCAAGAAGGAGTTAATAAAATCAAATTTTACTTAGGGCATAATTTAAGGCCCATTTAAGACTAATTTAATGCTCTATTGCGAAATTTAATGCTCCACGTTTTTTTTTTAAAAAGCTAATTGCGCTAACTTAACGTTAAGCTGGCACCACCGTACCTGTAAAACCCGTTAAAAAATTAATTAACGCATTTTTGATAAAGCCATAATTTAAGGCTCCAGAAATATCAAAGAACGGAAGTTGTCAGATTTTTTATTCATTATTATTTTTTTAAACAAAATATGTGTTGTGCCAACTTAACGTAGTGGAAAATCCAAGGAGTTAATAAAATCAAATTTTACTTAGGGCATAATTTAAGGCTCATTTAAAGGCTCTAAAAATACTTAGAAAAAAGTTGAAAACAAATTGTTTAAACAACCATTGTTTAAACAATTTTTCGAAAAATTCATTTTACCAAATCGTGTTTAATAGCACAATTGCAGGCTCATTTAAGGCTCCAGAAATATCAAAGTACGGAAATTGTCAGATTTTTTGTTTATTAATTTTTTTTTTTTAATATATGTTGTGCCAGCTTAACGTAGTGAAAAATCAAAGGAGTTAAAAAAAATCAAATTTTACTTAGGGCATAATTTAAGGCTCATTTAAGGCTTTGGAAATATGGAGAGAAAAGTTGAAAAAATATTAATTTTTCGACAAATTGTTTAAACAATGGTTGTTTAAACAATTTTTTTCAACTTTTTTTTCGATATCTCTAGAGCCTTAAATGAGCCTTAATTATGGCTTTATTAAAAATGCGTTAATTAATTTTTTAATGGGTTTTACAGGTACGGTGATGCCAGCTTAACGTTAAGTTAGCGCAATCAGCTTTTTTTTATAAAAAACGTGGAGCATTAAATTTCGCAATATGGCATTAAATTAGTTTTAAATGAGCCTTAAATTATGCTCTAATTAAAATTTGATTTTATTAACTCCTTCTTGGATTTTCCACTACGTTAAGTTGGCACAACACATATTTTGTTTAAAAAAAAAATAATGAATAAAAAATCTGACAACTTCCGTTCTTTGATATTTGTGGAGACTTAAATGAGCCTTAAATTATGGATTTATCAAAAATGCGTTAATTAATTTTTTAACGGATTTTACAGGTACGGTGGTGCCAGCTTAACGTTAAGCCTTAAATGAGCCTTAAATTATGGCCTTATCCGAAATGTGTTTATTAATTACATTCTCGTCAGAGAGAATGTATTATATTTATGTAAAATTTGACCCCCCATTTTTTGTCAAATCTCCACGTTTTGGGACCCCCTGAACCCGAAAAACAAGGTTTTATCAATGTGTCTGTCTGTCTGTAGATTTTTTTTGTGAACACGATATCTTTCGAAGGATTTGACCGATTGTATTGGCCTTTGGCATACTCTTTTAGTACCCTAAAATGAAGATCAAGTTCGTTAGCCAGCCAGTTTGGATGAAAATTAAAAAATTTAGAGCATTTTGAAAATTAAAAAAAAATTTTTTTTATAATTTACAAATTTAATTGACGGTTATTTGTAGTACCCAGAAAGAGAAACAATTTAACCTTTTGACTTTTTTTGATAAAACAAAAATTGTCAGACTTATAACATTTCAAATATTAAAAAAAAAAAAATTTTAATTTAGATTTCAAGCCAAATAACGCACGATATGAAAAAAGTCTAAGAATAAAAAATGTTTCTTTTTGAACTTTCTACAAGACTGGCATAACAACTTTTCGAATTTTCTTGAAAAAGCAAAAATTCAAATTTTTAATCAAATAACGCGAAATAAATAAAAAATTATGAGGACTAAATTGTTGATCATAAAAAGATCTACAAATTATCTCTTGTCCATTTTTTGATATGATGGTTATTTTTCGTTTTAATCGTGAAAAATATTTTTTAAAAGAAGCGATCGCAAATCATGATCATCAAAATGTTATCTTTATTTTGTAATATCTGAATAAGCAGTCCCGGACCGAGGTTTAATATATTTATATAATGTTTAAATAAAATATAAATAAAATATAATATACTATTTTCGAAACAATCAATTGGCAAGGCTGAGATAAAATCTGTTTTTTCGATTTTTGGGAGTGAAATTTTCATTTTTCAAAAAAATATTTAACGGCACAACTTTGGGTGGTTTTTGAACTACCCAGCACAATATTTGTTTTTTCGAAAAAATTAATTGGCAATGCTGAGATAAAAACTTATTTTTCGATTTTTGGGGTGAAATTTTCATTTTTCGAAAAAATCTTTAACGGCACAACTTTGGGTGTCTCTCGAACTACCCAGCACAACATTTGTTTTTTCGAAAAAATCAATTGGCAAGGCTGAGTTAAAAAACTGCTTTTTTTTTTTATTTTGAGGGTGAAATTTTCATTTTTCAAAAAAATCTTTTACGGCACAATACAGCACAAATCGAGCCTAATTCAGCACAATTTCCATTTTTTGGAAATTTTGAGACGATACATGAATAATATATAATACCAAGCGCGAAACGCAATGACAAAATAATTCGGAGCGCGAAGCGCGACGACTTGCGAGTGAAGTGCGAGATGAGATTTTGATTTTAATGATTTATTTCTTAATTTATGATTTATTTTAATTTTATTTTTTTTATTTATAATTTTTATTATTATTTTTTTAAATTTATATTTTATAAATATTTTTTAAAATATTTTTGTATATCTTTCTAGTGAGCTTTTGATCAGAACAAACACCTTGACTGGGGTTTCTTTTCCATTTTTAGGTACTATCACTTATAGTTTCGTAACGATTTCCGGAGAGAAACTGAAATTTGAAATCAACAACAAAACTGGACTTATCAGGACAACGCATATTCTTGACAGAGACGAGCCCGAACGTGAGAAAGAGGCGTATCTTACTGTGCTAGCTACAGATAATGGAAGACCTCAGTTAGACGATGTCTGCACGTTCAAAGTCACAATTGAAGATGTCAACGATAATCCTCCAGTGTTTGATAAAGTGGTGAGTAGTTTTTTTCTAGCAGCATTTAGATTTAATTCTTCAAAGATTTCTATGATATTCCATCAAGATTACTAGTAATTTTTTTATTTTTCTTCCATTCCAAGAGACTTTCCATAATTTTCAAGAATTTCAATTAAAAAAAAATGTCATATGTTCACAAAAAATTTTTTTTTTTCACATTACCCCTTTTTAAAATCTTCTTAAGGGCATGCTCTCATGTGATGATGTGACCAAATAATGAAAATTTTTTCGGTGTTCGCCATGGCCAGCCCTATCCGACTAATGGGAAATGCAGTTGTCGCTTACAAGTAACCACTTGGCGGTGAACTAATCCGTCGGTGGCGCGTCGATCGTCCTGTTTGGGAAATTAATTAGTTATTTATGGGAAAATCAATGATTAATATTAAATAAAAACATAGCCGATTATTTTAGTTTACCAAATTAAGACTAATAATTGTTTAATAGGTAATTGATATTTAAAAAATATAAGAATAATTGGAGTCAAAACAGACCTGTTCTTATAACGACCCACATTTAACATATCAAAAAATTCATAAAAATAAACTACATCTCACTATAATCACCAAAAGCCACAAAATTCATTAAAAATTGTTATTTTATTAGTTTTTGAGTTTTTTCCCATAGGACTCCATGCTTTTCTAACGCAGGACGGATGTGGCGCTATCTGCTGGCGAGCGGATGCGTTCTTCGTTTATGTGGGATCTTATAAGCGAGAACGACTGCTGTACAAAAGATCGGGGAGTCGGATAGGGCTGGCCATGGCTAAACGCAATGATATATCGCTCTCAAATTTTGGAATATAGGAAATAAGACAGTAAACTGCATTATGAAATTTATTTTGAATAATAATTTAAAAAAAAATCAACTCGCTAAGGTAGGGACCGGATTTTTTTTTTCAAAATTATTACTCAAAAAATAAATTTCATAACGCAGTTTACTGTCTTATTTCCTATTCAAGAACGAACGCGCGCTCCGCGCGCGCATTTACTTTTTTTAAATGTTATAATTTATGATATTTTATTTCTTCTTTTCTATCCGTCATAAGTAAAATTTTATTTAAAAAAATTTGAGTTTTATAGGAATAACAGTAACATGATATGAATTTTAAAAACTTAACCGATTTTCAAAAATAATATATATTTTTAAAAAATGTTTCCTTTTATTTTATAAATTAAATAATTACAACATGTGTTTTGCTTTATAAAAAATAATATTTGTTAGATTGTTTTCAAAATTAACTACGTTTACAGTTTGTATTGATGTTTAAATGTGGTTTTTTTTTTTTCCAAGAAAAATACCACATTTATAGTTGTGTACAGTATTATTTGAAATAACCGGCTAATTAATTATCATGAAATTAATTAATTGTTTATTTTAAATATTATTACAAAACTGTAAATTTCTTAAGTTTTTTTAGAAGGGGAAACCTCGCTTAAACATCCAATACAACTGTAAATGTAGTAAATTTTTAGAAGAATATAATTACCCACTGTTTTTGTTTATAACTCATGATACTTCATATTTCTTTAAAGTCTGATACTTTATAAACTATTGATACAACATTTATTTTACGTTATAAAAAATAATAATTATTAGATTGTTTTCAAAATTAACTATGTTTACTTTAGTATGGATCTTTAATTATGGTTTCAATTTCTAAAAAAACTACCGAATTTATAGTTGTACAGTATTATTTGAAAAATCGATTAATTAATTATTAAATTAATTTATTAATTAGTCATAATAAATTAGTAAATTGTTTATTTTAAATATTACTATATAAATGCTTTTTTAAAACCAAGATTTTCAATATATTTCGAGTTTAGACTCGTGATAAAATGGTGATTAATGAAATCAAATTCAAATGAGCGCGCGCAAGTATCGATTGTCGAAAAGCACTATCGATACTTACGCGACGACGAATCAGATTGCTGGAAAAGGCGTTAGGTTTTTTCGACTTCGATTTCATCATCTTTTTAGAATAGGATTCCAAAATTTGAGAGCGATATATCATTGCGTTTAGCCATGGCGAACACCGAAAAAATTTTCATAATTTGGTCAAGTCATCACATTAGAGCATACCTTTAAGGGGAAAAAACAGTTTAGGATTGCGATTTTTGCTTGATTTTCATCATTTTTTTTTTCGCGAGGAACGAATGAATAGAGTTTATTCAAAATTTGACAATATTTGATTAATATTTTATTAATATTTTATTAGATAATTTGAGCGAAGAATTTTAAAAAGTCTTTCGAAAATTGGTAAGTTTTGGGAAAATTTTTTTTTGAACCTTAATAAAAGCCAGAGTTCTTGAGATATTTGAACGGTTCTTGTACAAGATTATCAGGAATGCCCACCGGGTTTAAAAAAATCAAGGAAAATTAAAATCCAATAAACCGGTTAACCGGAGATAGAATTAAATTAACCGGTTAACCAATTAACCGGTTAACCGGAGATAGAAAGGGATAGGATTTCTATCCCTTTACTTGCAGTAGTGGTAGTACGTATTTATTAATGAGAAAATTATTGTTTGTTTTTAGGCATACATGGAGTCCGTTCCTCAGGATTTACCTCTTGGAAGTGAAGTGATGAGAGTCTCTGCTACAGACATTGACGACGGAAATAATTCTGTTGTCCGATACAACTTGACCTCCAAAAAGTCCGACGATAGCGCTCAATATTTCCGAATCGACGAGAACACAGGTGTTATCTTCTTGAATAAAGCAATTGATGTGAGTATTAAAACAATCATTCTCATTCTTTGAAACAACTTTTCTCAAACTTTACCAGTAATAAACACATCAAAACAATAACAAGCAATACTTGACACTTTAATACTGAATTGGCAATAATAACATGGAAAACCGAATTCCCATTCCTATTTCAAATTACAACATTTTAAGGGCATGTATTACTTATCCGATCCTCTAACTTACCGACATTTTTTTCTCTGTATCGTTACTTTTAAATTTATTGAGATATCAAATTGAAAATTTATATATATTTACTTACTTAATTTATTTTCTCATAAAAATTGTTATTAATTATCAAAATTATTTTTCACAATTAACAATAGTATATTACGTGACAAGGGGCGAAAGGCGACAATTTCACGAGTGTGAAGTTAGCTGCCCGAGCGTAGCAAGGGCAGATATCACACGAGTGAAATTGTCGCCTCTCCCCATGTCACGTATACTATTTTTCATAACATCAATTGAAAATTCGACTTTCGATGCCTTCTCTTCAGTTGTTTTTTACTTTCAACCCGCTATGAAGGCATCGAAAGTCGAATTTTCAATTTTGATGTTATGAAAAAAATATTTAAATTATTTGATAAGTTCATAAAAAGGTTATTTTGATTATTATTTTGACAGCATTACCTGGAGGTCCGTTCCGCTAGCACCTCCACAAAAGAATTTCAATATTTCTTTTATGCCATAATTTTGGACTATTTTCGTGCTAATTTTGGGCGGTAATGCCGATTTTTGAATAACAAAAAACCAAATTCAAGAAAACAACCCTTATCATTGATAACCTACCCTCAATTTTAAAAAATAATTTTTCGACAAAACAAACTAGACAAGAATTTCGGGCTATTTTCGGGCTCTGGAAATACCCGAAAACAAATTTCGAAAAAGCAACCCCTATCACAGAAAACACAAATTTGTGTGGAGGTGCTGACTGCTCGAGCAGCTAGCACCTCCAGTATATAAAATCATTAAAATTTTAAAATCCAATCATACCTAAATTTCGGGCTATTTTCGGGCTCTTGAAATACCAAAAAACCAAATTCGAGAAAACAACCCTTATCATTGATAACCTACCCTCAATTTAAAAAAATAATTTTTCGACAAAACAAACTAGACAAGAATTTCAGGCTATTTTCGGGCTCTGGAAATACCTGAAAACAATTTTAGAAAAAGCAACCCCTATCATTGAAAACCTACCCTCCATTTTGAAAATTAATTTTTAAGTAAAAAAAATACAAATGAATTTTGTGCTATTTTCGAGCTCTTGAAATAACCGAAAACGCGAAAACAAAATTCCAAAAAAACAACCCCTATCATTGGAAACCTACCCTTAGTTTAGCATTAGGCTGCACGGTGAATGCTGTTGAAGAATTGAATTCTCCGATACGTACGTTTTTTTATGAAAACTCTTGTCCTATACAAAAGTCGATGACAGTCAAAGAAATTTTCAATGAATAATTTTTTCCGTTTGGTTTTCAAAGCTAGAACCATAAGACCCCATGTTTGGAACACATCTGTTTAGCATTAGGCTGGACAGTGGACACCCACTGCAGGCCGATGAATCGAGTTATGCAGTTTGTTTTCTAAAAAAATTATTTTTCAAAACTAAGGGTAGGTTTCTAATGACAGGGGTTGTTTTTTTTTTGGAATTTGGTTTTTGCGTTTTCGGTTATTTCAAGAGCCCGAAAATAGCCCAAAATTCATTTATATTTCTTTTTGTCTAAAAATTAATTTTTAAAATGGAGGGTAGGTTTTCAATGATAGGGGTTGCTTTTTTAAATTTGGTTTTTGGGTATTTCAGGAGCCCGAAAATAGCCCGAAATTCTTGTGTAGTTTGTTTTCTCAAAAAATTATTTTTTTAAATTCAGGGCAGGTTATCAATGATAATGGTTGTTTTCTCGAATTTGGTTTTTTGGTATTTCAAGAGCCCAAAAATAGCCCGAAAATCAGGTATGATTGAATTTTAAAATTTTAATGATTTTATGTACTGGAGGTGCTAGCTGCTCGGGCAGTCAGCACCTCCACCCAAATTTGTGTTTTCTGTGATAGGGGTTGCTTTTTCGAAATTTGTTTTCGGGTATTTCCAGAGCCCGAAAATAGCCCGAAATTCTTGTCTAGTTAGTTTTGTCGAAAAATTATTTTTTAAAATTGAGGGTAGGTTATCAATGATAGGGGTTGTTTTCTCGAATTTGGTTTTTTGGTATTTCAAGAGCCCGAAAATAGCCCGAAAATCAGGTATGATTTAATTTTGAAATTTTCATGATTTTATGTACTGGAGGTGCTAGCTGCTCGGGCAGTCAGCACCTCCGCCCAAATTTGTGTTTTCTGAGAAAAATAAAAAAGCCCCAAAAATCGGCATTACCGTCCAAAATTAGCACGAAAATAGCCTAAAATTATGGCATAAAAGAAATAGTGAAATTCTTTTGTGGAGGTGCTAGCGGAACGGACCTCACTGTACATACACTTTTCTCTCATGATAATCACGGTTTCGGTTGGTCGCAGTAACACGGGAGAATTGGCTGACTGTTAAGTCGGAGCTGAGTTCGAGACGTCTCTTTCACTGCCCCACGGACCCCTTGCCAAATATATCTAGTAGCGGTCGCAATAACACGAGTGAGACTATCATGAGAGAATAGTGTACTATGAGACCAACACGTCACTAAAATTGGTGTTGCTCACGGAGTTTTTATACGACCAAAAAGTTTGCCTGCTTTGACGCTAAAAAGTATGAACGTAGTTTCATTCCTTGAGCCTCAAATAACTCAAAACCGTTAACCCCAAAATCGTAGCTGCTCCTTTTTTCGAGATATCCTTACAGAAAGGTTATTTCTTGGAAAATCATGAATTGATGTAGTTAATTTTGATGAGTTTAAGCTTTATTATTTAAATTTCACAAGTAAATTGTCGATTATTTAGAATGCCACTCTCCGATAAAAAATGTTTTAAATAAACAAACAAGTCATGAAAATTAATTTTTATGGAAACAAAATGCTTAACACACTTTATATATGAAGTGATGAAAATTCAACTGTCGCTTCTTTCAATTTTTGCGGATATGAAACGTGAGAAATCAAATTAACCCAGTGGGCAAAAAGACATTGTCATCCTGAAGACGTCCTAAAGATATCCTTAGGACGTCTATGTTAGTCCAATTGATATCCTAAAGACGTCTCACGTCCAAAAGATGTCTTTAAGACATGAGACGTCTTTTGGACTTTATTTGGACTGACATGGACGTCTTAAGGATGTCTTTAGGACGTCCTCAGGATGTCAATGTCTTTTTGCCCACTAGGAACTTTTCGTCTTTCCCAAAGCTTAAGAAACTCTCGATGAGCCAATTCACTTGCTTCTTCGGACCAGAGCCCTAAACCTTGTTTTGAATCTATTTGTTCTAAACACTGATAGAGATGCTGCAGAAGAACGTGGATTTTTAGAGTCTCGTATACTACTGTGGCCAATAATGCTTTTTGTAATTCTGTGATTAATTTTCTTATATTCTCAATCGATTTGAGTCTTTTTAACGAGAAGCATGAATTCACAATCTTGTCCATTATCTTGAATGCAGTAATATATGGTGTCAAAGTAAATATACTGATATCTTTATAAATTTCTTTATCGTCAAGTTTTTCAGCTTCCTTTGATAATTGCCTACAAGCATTTCCTTCAAATATTTCACCATGATAGTCCTTTGATATTAGTTTCAATTTTCTAGGCCAAAGCAGAGCTTTTTCCCGACCGACAAGATGTACCAGACCGTCCCACAACAAATGATTAACAAAACCTTGCTCAGTGGGCAAAAAGACATTGACATCCTGAGGACGTCCTAAAGACATCCTTAAGTCGTCAATGTCTGTTCAAATGATGTCCAAAAGATGTTTCATGTCTTAAAGACGTCTTTTGGACGTGAAACGTCTTTAGGACATCAATTGGACTGACATAGACGTCCTAAGGATGTCTTTAGGACGTCTTCAGGATGACAATGTCTTTTTGCCCACTGGGTGCATTACATGAAGCTCTGGAATAATACATTTCTCGAGGATTTCTGTACACTCTCTGCATTAATGTCTTCCTTTGTAAACATGTCAACCCAACCCAATCTTCATAAGATTCTAATGGAAACAAGGATTGGGTTGTCATGTTTACAAGAGAAGGCATTAAGGGCGATGGAATTTGAAAGTTAAAATTGACAACAAACTGTCAAAATCTGTGGAAAGACACAAATCTATCAGATGGATTTGAGAATTGAATTTTAAAGGCAAAAGAGAGAAAATTTAGGGTTTTTTGGTAGTAAAGAAAGGAAAGAAGAAATGAAAAAATACCTGTGACTCACCAATTTTTCGAAAAATTACTTTGCTAGTCCCAAAAGAGCTTGTAATTATTCAATGCCAAAAATGGCGGACATTTTAACTTCCATGATGGAAGAAACTAAATATTGACAGCTGCGAGGTGACTGATAGTCACTGAGCGACATGAAGGCTCAAGCCATTGTCGTCATTTTTATGAAGGCAGTACATTTGAAAAGGATGATGGCAGTAATCTTTTATCATTTCATTTTCATCACATTTATTATAAGAAAAAATGAATGACTACTTTTAGTGACAATTATACAATACATTTATATTACTAAAATCATTTAAACTTGTCAAAAATCGGATGAATCTTTAAAATCGCCGATTATCTTTTCTATTGCAATTCAAATCATTCCCGCCAAACTATGTATTGCCGAGCGAGGTCAGCACAGTACAGCCTTCATAGAAATGGCGACAATGGTTTGAGCCTTCTAGAGTTCGAAAGGCGGTAACTTACGTCAGGAACGCCGAGAACGTTACCGGTAAGTTACCGGTAAGTTCGCAAGCGATTTTTTTTCGAGAATTTACGAGAATTCAAATTTTTCAACAAAATAAATGGAAACAAAGAGGCATAAGAATAGAGGTAAAAAGGTATAGGCTCTCATACTAGTGGAAGTGTCTCTCATCTTCTTTTGACGATGCCTTCCTGTTTTGTATTGTAAACATGTTGTCTCAACCCTGGTTTCCACAAGATTCTAATGGAAACCAGGGCTGGAACGTTCAAACGTTTGAATTGTATTGCATTACACTCGAACCCCTCAAATTTCACGAAATACAAACCAGAGGCCCCCTCAAATTTCACCAAATTCTTTTTCCTCTATAGTCACATTAATTGCGCATGCGTCATATCAATTGCCAATAGCAACCAATCAGATGCCTAGCGCCATGGCATGCGCAGTGGTAACACGTGCATACTGAGAAACATGACGGTGAATTTCGAGGGAGGAATGCGGTGAAATTTGAGGAGTTGTGAAATTTTCGATGGTGAAATTTGAGGGGTTCGAGTGTATAAACTAAACGTCCCAGCCCTGGTTTCCATTAGAATCTTTTGGAAACCAGGGATGAGTCAATATTTTAAAAATGCAAAACAGAGGAAGGCATATAATATAATAATAATTATGACTAATATTGTTAATTAATAATTAATTTAATAAATTCTATAATTTTTACAACTGTAATAATTTGAATTTCGCGCGTTATCGTAACCAAAGATATTTTTTCGTAATTCTTCCAATAGGCGTTCATAGAGGTAACTAATTTTTTATTTCTAATGTTTATTGCTATTTATGTTTAAATATATTGAATATAAACGTTATTTAAATTCAAAAGTAAGAAAAAAATAGTAAAAAATGAACATTCTCATAAATTCTCGATAAATTCTCCCATTCTTGGTAACATACGGTAACGTTCTCTATTACCTTCTCCAAATTTAAATTACCGAGAATTTTCGAACTCTAGAGCCTTCATGCCGCTCAGTGACTATCAGTCACCTTGCAGCTGTCAATATTTAGTTTCTTCCATCATGGAAGTTAAAATGTCCGCCGTTTTTGGCATGGAATAATTAAGCTGCATTTACACCTTTTTTGGAAAATGTTCTTCTTCTCACTCTACCATGTGACTGTCCCATAAGTTTGTCTCATTCGCACATTTTCCACACATTTTCCCCGGAAAATGTGCGAATGAGACAAACTTATGGGATAGTCACATGGTAGAGTGAGAAGAAGAACATTTTCCTAAAAGGTGTAAATGGAGCTTTACACGCTCTTTTGGGACTACCAAAGTGATTTTTCGAAAAACTGGCGAGTCACAGGTATTTGTTCATTTCTTCTTTCCTTTTTTTGCTACCAAGAAACCCTAAATTTTCCCTCTTTTGCCTTTAAAACACAATTCTCAAATCCATCTGAAAAGTTGACAGAATTAGACATGTGCGCAACAAGGGTCTAAAAACAGTGGGTGACGGGAGCCACCCTAGACATTAAAACTAAATAAAAAAAAAAAAGAAAAAAAAAAGGAATTCAAACCCTGAAAAAGTGCGTTTAGTGTGAAATTTTATAATCCATCTAATAATTTGCATACCCACGCATATTGCAAGTAGGTGTATTCGAATTACTGTCTGGATGTCCTGACACCCAAAACCCCATTCTTGTTGCGCCCCTGGAATCTGAGTTTTTCTACATGAATGTTTTTCAAATTCCATCAGTCTTAATGCAGGGCACTGTACATACAGTTTTATTTAAATTTTGTTTACCATTAATTCGGTAATTTTTTGAAGTTTTCTTTTAACCCTTCGAGTACAACGTGGGGTGTATGGCCACCCCAACGGAACAAAAAACGCATATTCGCTGTGTACAGGTTGCAGAAAGGCTTCCCGCTTTGAGTATCTTCTCTTTCAGTATCACAAAAAAATAAAAAAAATAAAAAAATTGTTAAACAATTGCTAAGCTATTTGACAACTTTCCTACATTGATTCTAGGTATTTGGGATTCAATTCAAGTATTTTTCGAAACCCGGAAATGCGCTATTTAAAATTTAAACTCAAAAAACAGAGTGGGTTGTACACACACCCCACGTTGTACTATACGTCCCACGATTCCACGTTGTACTCGGAGGGTTAAATGTATTAAGGTTTTTTTTTAATTTATTTAGAAAAACCCGGACTACAGATTTAGTATGATGGCAACCGCATCGGATCTGGGAACGGATCCAAAGTCAAGTGAAATAGATCTTGACATTAGAGTTGTGGAGTCGCACAAAAAGGCGCCGTCTTTTGATGCCTATTCTCTACAGCCTTACTATCGACTTCAAGAAAATTTCTCTGACTTTGATGAAAGTATTGCAATACTGAAGGCTTCTTCTAATATCGATGACAGTCCGGATTTACTATTTGAGCTTGTCACTGGAAGAACAGAGCAAACAAATAAGGGAAATACTTTTAGGTAAGATTCTCATCTCATTCTCAATACTTTAAAAGTTGTCGTGGAATTTTAAAGGATTAAAAAATTTTTTTTTTTAATTAAAGCAATTTTGATCTTCTTAAAATGCTTTTGTGAGATTTTAATGTTCCTCATTGAATTTTAAAGGGTACCAAGAGATTTTTATGATCTTTAAAAGATTTTGTAAAAGTTGCAAGTCTTTCAAAGAATTTTAAGAGATCTTAAAGAATTAATGAAATCCATTAAGCTAGCACTTCCACAATCGAATTTAGCTGTTTAAAATATCTCATAATTTTGGCCTTTTTTTGGGCTTTTTTTTGGGCACCAGTAAAAATTTTTGGGCTCTTTTACATTTTTCAAAAAACCGATTTTGCTGTGGAGGTGCTAGCTTACATTAAGCTAGCACCTCCAACGTCTTAAATCACAAAAAAAAATCAATTGCACCATAATTTTAGGCTTTTTTGGGCTCTTCAATTCGAAAAAAATAAACACTCAAAAACAACCCTTAAGTTTCAAAATCAACCCCAATTACAGAAATGTAATTTTCTAAAAATTGAAGCACACAGTATTTTTGGGCCCCTAAATTACGAAAAAATAAACACTCAAAAAACAACCCTTAAGTTTCAAAATCAACCCCAATTACAGAAATGTAATTTTTTAAAAATTGACGCGCACAGTAATTTCGAGCTTTTTTTTGGGCTCTTGAATATCCTAAACGAAAGTTATCAAAGAAAAACCCTTACAAAAAAATTTTAATATTTTTATATCATCCCTTGATGCCAAGAATTACCCAAATTTTATCATGCAAATATTACTTTATTTCAAAATAATCTTATGCAATTGTTTGTAAAATCTGATTTTTTCGCTCCATCAATTCATGCCAAGAATTGCCCCCTTAATGCCAAAGAAATACGATTTCGCTGAAAAATAATCTTTTTCAACTTTTTACCAATTCAAAATGATCTATGATTTTTGGGCTCCTCAGAAATATTAACTCTGATTTTTTGGCTCCATCCCTTCATGCCAAGAACTATCCCCTTGTTGCCATAGAGATTTTATTTCGCTGAAAAATATTCTTTTTCAACTTTTTACAAAGTCAAAAGAATCTCTTATTTTTGGTCTCCTCAGAAATACCAACACTGATTTTTTGGCTCCATCCCTTCATGCCAAGAACTACCCCCTTGATGCCACATAGATATGATTTTGTTGAAAAATAATATTTTTCAAATTTTTGAAAAGTCGAAAAAATCTCTTATTTTTGGGCTCCTCAAAAATGCCAACTCTGACTTTTTGGCTTCATCCCAAGAACTACCCCCTTGATGGCACACAGATATGATTTTGCTGAAAAATAATTTTTTTCAACTTTTTTCAAAGTTAAAAAAATTTCTTATTTTTGGGCTCCTCAGAAATACCAACTGTGATTTTTTGAATTCATCCCTTTATGCCAAGAACTACACCCTTGATGCAACACAGATATGATTTTGTTGAAAAATAATCTTTTTCAACTTTTTGCAAAGTCAAAAGAATCTTTTATTTTTGGGCTCCTCAAAAATAACCTCTCTGATTTTTTGGCTCCATCCCTTCATGCCAAAAATAACCCCCCTTTTGCCACAGAGATATGATTTTTCTGAAAAAAAATCTTTTTCAACATTTTTCAAGTTCAAAAGGTTCTATGATTTTTGGGCTCCTCAAAAATACCCACTCTGATTTTTTGATTTCATCCCTTCAATTCCTGAACTATATATCCCTTGAAGCTTTGGATATGAAAAAAAAATTTATGAAGCTAAAAGCTGCAAAAAATGACGGTAAATATAGGTAGAAAAAAAATATTAGGTCTCGCAGATCCACGGTGTAGTTTAAGGGTTAATATTCAATAATCTGGTTCGGATTCATAAAATTTAAGTTTTGCAATCGAACTCATCGTCAGGTTTTTGAAAAATACATCTACAGCCAAGTGCAGTTTTTTTGGTTTACAATGCTACACCCATAAGAAACCGATGCTTTGGACACATCTGTTTAGCATTAGGCTGGACATTGAACATCCCTAGCATGTCGAAGATTCGAGTTTTCCGGTATCTGTTGTTTTTTCTTATAGAGTTGTTTTACGATCACAGCCTCTTAACATTTTTTCATAGAAATGTATTGCCAAAAATCATTGAAATTTTCGATTTTATGGAGAAAGGGTCTTGGGAAAATCACTTTCCATCGTCAGTTTGTACGAAAAGTTCGTTCAGTTACACCGCATTTGTTACTCTTTTCACTGTAAAGAATAAAAACAATATTCAAATATTTCCAAATAAATGACCAAATTCTATCATAACCCATAACTATAACCCATAACTATATCATAACCCATATCTATCATAATCCATAACAGCAAAGATTATTTTTCAACAAAATCATATCTCTGTGGCAAAAGGGGGTTATTTCTGTCATGAAGAGATGAAGACCAAAAGTTAATTTTGAGATATTCGTAGTACCCGAGTAAAACTGAATAAAATAGTGTTGTTTATTTTTAAAAATATTATAATTTTTTTGTAAGGGTTGATTTTTGATAAGTAGGGGTTGTTTTTTGATAACTTTCGTTTAGAATATTAAATAGCCCAAAAAAAGCTCGAAATTACTGTGCGCTTCAATATTTTAAAATTACATTTCTGTAAGTGGGGTTGATTTTGAAACTTATTGGTTGTTTTTTGAATGTTTATTTTTTCGTAATTTAGGGGCCCAAAAAAGCCCAAAAATACTGTGCTTCAATTTTAAAAAAATTACATTTCTGTAATTGGGGTTGATTTTGAATCTTAAGGGCTGTTTTTGAGTGTTTATTTCTTCGGAATTCAAGAGCCCAAAGAATCCCAAAATTACTGTATGCTTCAATTTAAAAAAATTACATTTCTGTAATTGGGGTTGATTTGGAAACTTAAGGGTTGTTTTTTGAGTGTTTATTTTTTCGGAATTCAAGAGCCCAAAAAAGCCCAAAATTATGGTGCAATTGATTTTTTTTTATTTTGCGATTTAAGACGTTGGAGGTGCTAGTTTAATGTAAGTTAGCACCTCCACAGCAAAATCGATTTTTTGAAAAATGTAAAAGAGCCCAAAAATTTTTACTGGTGCCCAAAAAATGCCCAAAATTATGAGATAATGGAAATACATAAATTCAATTATAGAGATGCTAGCTTAATGGATCTGAATTAATGAGATTTTAAGGGGTTTTAAATATTGTCGTAAATTTTTAAGAAATTTTATATACGCCACTCGCGTAAAGAACGCCGAATGATCGAAACAAACGTTTAGAGACATGTTTCTAAGAAAAGGTATATCATATTAGGATCAATCAGAACTTTTGGTCAATTAGAGGCTACGTACTCTGCAACACCTTTATTCGTTACAATTGGTTTATTCATCAGAAGATGATGCTCCTTCTACTTTATCTTCCGAATAACACGATGCATCATTCACATCATTTAAATTTACACCACTTTCGCTTTGGCAGTACCATCCACTTATTGGATTTGGACTATAATTAGTTTCTATCCATAAGTGATACACTTGGAAAGATGTGTAACAAGACTGTATTTGTATTCTTAGAGTGCCTAGAGTAACCAAAATACTCGAGATATTAATTGAAGCAAGCCCAATCGTATACCGAAGAACACTGATGGAACACACCCTTGTCCAAAAATAGGAAGAAATCATTCTAACAATAAGAGTACAAATAGTCTCTTTACACGTCTTTCGAAGTGTACCATTTATGGATATTAACTAAAGCTGGACCAAATCCGAT
>CAJFCP010000613.1:38006-69196 GCA_904066005.1 Synergus itoensis | reverse complement strand
TAATCGGAAAATGTCTGGGGCCCCCGTCATCAACGTTACGCCACTGACCTCGTGCTATTGACCCACAAAAGACTGAAAGTGTCCGAGAACACATTAACATGTTTCCAGTAACTGAATCACATTTGACTAGATCAAATTTTCAGAGAAAATACTTAGAAGAAGGACTTTGCTTGACTCGTATGTACAAAATGTATGTAGATTGGGCGAAAGAGAATGATAAAATGATAGCTACCTATCATCATTACACTGATATTTTCGTGACTGAATTCAACTTAAGTTTTAATAAGCCAAAAAAAGACTTGTGCGATGTGTGCGAAGGTTATAATAACGCAGACAAAGAAGAAAAGGCCAAAAATGAAGCAATTTATAACCTGCATATATTCAACAAAGATTGGGCTCGAGATTTGAAGAAAGCAGATGCTGATGTGGCAAAATTAAACAAGGGACTAACGAGTAGCATGATTTGCTTTGATTTTCAAAAAGTGTTATTAACCCATGTAAAAATATTCTACATAATTTATATATAAAAATGATTGTACAAAAATTAGACATGCTGAAATGATTTATCATACCAAGGAAATTGATTTGAGATTATATAATTTTGATAGAATCATTTTTATGCAAAAATTAAATGCTCATTTTTACATGGGAACGCCAAAAAGTGAAGCCAGTTCTTTGTATTACAAAAGAAAATTGTCTGTATATAATTTTACTGTGTACGAAGTAGGAAATCACAAAGGTGTTTGCTACGTATGGTCTGAACATGAGGCAAATAGAGGTTCGTGCGAAGTTGCAAGTTGTCTGCTACACTTTATAGAGAAGAGAACGAAAGATGGAGTTGCAGACTTTAGGTGTTATGCAGATAATTGCGGCGGGCAAAATAAGAATAAAATTATATTTGCAATGTTTGTGTATGCGTCGGCAAAGTTTAACATTGATATTAAACTTACTTATCTCGAGAAAGGACATACGCAGAATGAGGGTGACTCCGTTCACGCTACTATCAAAAGGAATGCAAGAGGGTGCAAAATATTTACCGAACATGAATGGTGCAACATTATTGAAACAGCAAAAAAAAACAGGTAGTAAATACGAAGTAGTCCCAGTAACTTTCAATATGATACATGGCTTCAAAAATTTGGCAAAGAATACTAATTGGACTAAAACAACTGTTTCAAAAAAAATAAAATAAACAAACAACCAAACCTGTCGGGATATCAGATTTCAAGCAAGTTACAGTCTCCAAAGAATTCCCGAATCAGTTGCAATATAAAACTGGCTTCGATAAAGATTTTGAAACTTTAATTTTGCGAAAAGGCAAGAACCAGGCGAACATGAAAAAGTACGTTTTGAATAAGCTCTACACTACTCAACAAGGCCTCAAACTTGCCAAAGTCAAGGATCTTTTAAATCTTTGTGAAAAGAATATAATTCCTCCTCAGTATCACGAGTATTACAAATCTTTTAAGACCAAAGTTCGTGAAGAAACTGTCTCGAATTTTAGTGATCTTGAAGATGAATAGAACGAGCTTCTGAAAATGAACTTTTCATTTTTTATTCCTGTTTAATGAATTTTAATTGTTGGTTAATTGTTTTCATCAAATAAGTATAGTAGTTCATTTTATGCGAGATAGCAGAATGACAAAAATATACTTTCTATATGCGTCCGACTTTCATTTTTCACGCACAATTTCTGTAAACCTCGAAAATAAACTTTTTAATTTAATATATATATATATATATATATATATATATATATATATATGTATGTATGTATATTCTATATATATTAAATATATTATATCTGTAAGTATTTTAAAATAATTTGTATATTGTATCAAAACAAAATGTAAATAAATTTCATGAACTGAATTTGAAATGTGAAAGAAATTTAAACGGTATCTCAGCATTTCTATCGCACGATATATAATCTTGACTTTGTCGCTGCGTAGTTGGTTTGAAGACGGTTGAGAGTAACTAATTCTTGTATGAAATATATAAATAAACTGCATGTAAAACAGCAACAAAAATATTTACAGACGCGCTCAAGACTCTACATTATCATGCAAGTACCGTTTCAAAAAAAAAAAATTTCGTTGTATTTAAGTAATTAAACACGGTTCTCGTAATATGAAGTTTTTGCTTAGCTTCTAAGCAATCGTCTACATTAAACTATATCATCATTTTTCACATTATTGTATTGATATCAAGTGCACAACTATAACTAGCCAAAAACCGTATGTTACTTGACGCATGACTTCAATTTTTTTATTTATTTATTATACACGGAGAGAAAAATCAAGGTTTGAAACCACGGAAATATCCCATGGTTCAAAACCTCGAAACAATCGTAGATTTAAACCATGAATTCGTGGTTCTAAAGCATGAGTAGCATAGGCCAAAACCACGGAATAGCTCATAGTCCAAAACCAAGAGATTCGTGGTTCTAAACTGTGAAACTCTCTTGGGTTTGAGTTTTAGGCCACGCCCACTCCTTGCCTTTCCGCGTGTGAATGGAGGGGGAACCCAAGAGATTTTCACAGTTTAAAACCACGAAGCTCTTGGCTTTGGACTATGAGCTATTCCAAGCTTTTAAAGCATGGACTTCGGAGTTTAAACTCGTGAAATTCATGCTTTGGAACTATGTAAAAATTACAAGGTCCGAAACTATGAAGATTCATGTTTTCAAACCTTGATTTTTCTCTCCGTGTACATAAACTTATATTGAACGCAGTTTTTTGATAAACTTCTATGACACTTCCCGTTGGGATAGACTTTTATAATTTTAATGAGCGGAGCCAGCATCTTATAGAATTGGTGAAAAAATACACTTTTATAACTTTCAAGAGAACGTTGGCATTTTCTTGCACGCGGCTTCTAAATGGTAGCTTTTTGTTGCATAGATGATGAATTATAGCCTCTTATGAATAGGAGCAGTTGATTTCTTCTTTCAAGTAAGTTAAAGGCTATCAAAATTCCGCTTAAAATTTATCCAGAATGTAGTGACTGTTCCATTTTTTAAGAAGATATTACAAAATATGTCAAATCATAATTTTTTATGAAAATATCAATAATTTTTGAAATAATGAATATTTTTTATTTCTTGGGCTTATTTTAAAGATAAATTTCTATTCGCTATGTGTCGACGTTTGGAGGGGATAAGCGAAACTATCTCAGCGCGCGCAGTGGTGAATTTCCGCAATTCTGCCGGACGCTGTTAGTGTTTATTGAATGCTATACTATAAGTGGTTAAAATGGGACACGATACTTGTTGTGTAGTTAATTGTAGAAATACGGGCAGAAATAATAGTTCTGTAAAATATTACAAGTTTCCTACGGCAAATCATAAATTGTTACAAAGGCAAAAATGGATCAGATCTGTCAGAAGAGTAAAGTGAGTAACCTAACCTATTATCAAACATACAGTGAGCACAGTATTTGACAGATATAATCTCCATGGCACAGTATTATAGTTCACTCTCCAGAATCTTGTTAATTTCAGCCCTGATGGATCGAATTGGTTGCCAAAAGCATCAGATACAATTTGCAGCGCACATTTTATCAATAATTCAAAATCAGATGAAGAATTGAGTCCAAACTACGTACCCACAATATTTCCTTCTGTATACAAATCTAAAGTAGTAAATGAAATAACTGCATTGAGTAGGTAAATTACGACAATACTATTTCATGTAGCCTTGTAAAATGCCTTTCACAGAATGTAGCCTTTAATTGATGTATTCTTATGTATGTTTAAAATGTGTTATTCTTACAGACATCAGCGATTTAAGAAGAGAGTTCTTAAGGATGCACCAATCCATACAATGTTTTCAAAAGAATTTTCTGAAACTTGTATGAATACTGAATTACCAGTAACTGCCATGGAAACGGAACCTGTTTTACATGAAAAAACATTTCGTGATCAAGAGTGTGAAGTTAATTTTTTTATTGAGTCAAATACATCATCTGAAACTTTTGTGTGCAATAGAAATATCTATGTAGGTAGTCGTACTTGCGAAGTAGAAATTCAAACTGAAATTTTTATTGCTCAAGTAGAGGAGCCTGTCAAGATTCCTAACAGGAAAAAATTTAAAGATGCTGGATGCAATGTTGGTCAACCGAAAACTTTTGCAGATAAAATGGTGGGGCCTAATTTTGAAAGTCAAGAGCCAAAAACTAGGACGTTCTGTGGGTTTAATTCTGTGAAAGACGATGAACAATTATTAGACCTGGCTGGTGTTACATTTGAAAATTTTCACTTTTTATTGAAAAGACTTAATATAAATCAAGCAGAAAATAGTCAAATATCGAAAGAAAACAGACTCTTCATATTTTTAACAAAAATTAAAACTGGAATGACCTTTTCAGCTTTGGCTGTAATTTTTAATATGCATAGAACTACTGTAACAAAAATTTTTCACAAAACTCTACGGCACTTAGCAAGTGCTACAGCAGATTATGTTTTTTGGCCAGATAAAGCAGATGTTAAAAGCACCATGCCAGAATGTTTTCTTCAAGATTACAGCAACACCAGAGTCATAATAGATTGTACAGAGTTCCGTGTAGAATCTCCTCCGCGAGTCGATGATCGTGTTTTCACATATTCCCACTATAAAAAAGGTTTTACAGCCAAACTTTTGGTAGGAATAACTCCTAGTGGATTTATAAGTTTTAAATCGAAAGTAGCTGGAGGCAGGAAAAGCGATTCGCAAATTACAATAGAATCTGGTCTGATAAATTTGCTTGAAGATGACGATGTGGTTTTAGCTGATAAAGGCTTTCCACAATTTAAAAATATTATAGATGAAAGTGGAAAAAAGGTATTACTCGTTATGCCGCCATTCTTACTAAAAAAAACAGAATTCAATGAAGAAGAGACTCAAGAAACATACAAAGTGGCAAGGTGTCGGATTCACGTTGAACGTATTATGCAAAGAATAAGAACGTATTTAATTTTGAACAAAATAACACATGATTTATTTAAGTATATCGATGATATAGTGCATGTTATTTGCGTTTTGGTAAATCTGCAACAACCTATCATTAAAACAAAGACATGAAATTTTTATTTTGTGAAATCATAATAGCTTGTATGATTAATTTGGAGCATTTTTTAATAAAAGAATTGGTGTGCTATTTTAAATCTTTCTTTATTCACAAAAACACCTAAATAACAAAAATTTTGAGTTATTAAACATCTCAAAATATATATCAGTATTCGTATTTTGAAAATTCAAACATATTAATAAGTGTTGTTATATTTCAAACGCATGAACAAAATGTGTGTACGTGTAATATTGCAAATTAGATAAAGCTTAGAGTCCGTAGACTTTTTATTAGATTATTAAAGATCCTATTTATAGGAACATAAGTTTTCGAATACTCATTTGACTCAAAAATCTTTTATCGTAATTGTAAAAATATAAGCCTTTGAACAAAATTATTTGGCTTTTAAAAACATCACATTAGAACAATGTATTTGGCTTTAAAAAACATCACATTAGAGCAATGGACTTAACAAAAACCTCTTACAAACTAGAACTTTTTCTCCATGAGACATTAAATAATTTAAACTTTCATTAACCTTTTTCACAATGAGTCAGTCTTACAATATTATGAACTAAATAAGTTACCTCAAAAGACTAGATATTATTTAATGCTTGAAGCATAGTGTTACTGACATCCTTTCCAGTAAAAGTACGCGCCGCACTCTTTGTAGAACGCGTAGACGTTTCATTATCGATACATATCTGCAAAGCAGATAAATAATTTTGAAAATAAAAATTTTCACACTTTAACAGTACTTCTTCTAGGAATTTTTCTTCTAGGAATAACATAACTAATGAGTGGTGAATATACAAATAAATCACAGTGGTCGAATCCACTTATGTACATTTGAATTTGACATTGCGTGTAAATGATGGAACTTGTTTTTAATACTGGCTTATTATTTTCTACCTTCAAATAATTTACTCTGGGTTTATTTGAATCACTATCAATAATAACACATTCTTCGCAGCTTGCTGGACACTTTATCTCCACTATTTTAATTGCATTATTATCTTGCATGACAACTCCATCAAGACTAGCGCATAACCATGGTTTATTTTTGCAAATCAAAACTCCAACTTCTTGGACATTTGTACCAGTTATGTGTTCATATTCTTTGCGGGCTACTGGTTCCATTCTTTTCCCATATCTAGTCGCAGGATTATCTACTTTTTGAGGATGAAGCATTTCACCAATCAGTTTATCAATGGGTTTCGTTTTTCTCGATTTGATACTGTGAGCATTCTTGCTTGCTGATATTCGCAAACGCCGAGCTTTGAACCATTCTTTGTCTTGAGATTGTTTTATTGTATTACAACACAAATCAACTATTTGCTCTTCTGACATAACAACTGTCTTCTCGTAAAATTCTTGCTGATCTTTTTGGACTATTGATGTGGAATTTGGAATTGTCTTTTTGTCAAATTGAGCAATTAAAATTTGTAAACAATTTCTAACTTTTTGTTTTTCCAGCATTTCAAATTCTCTTAACTGTGCATCCATTATCTTACGTTGTTCTTCATCAACATTTTTGGTATTCTTTTTCCTTTCATCTGCTGCCAACATCATAATTTTCAATGCTGATGGAGCTTGTAACTCAATAATGTCGATTGGATATAATGTCCAATTCTATCTCTGGTGGAAACATCTCATAGAAATATTTTCCTTTGGAATACTTTTCCTTAGCAAACTTCTGAGCAGACACGCCTCCCCACAGCTGCTCAATGTCAGTTTTAGATCGACTTTCCTTATTATTTATGTAGTAAATTAAAGCTGCTATGTGTTTGCATGCTTTACTTTTATTGTAACAACAAGTACAATGAACATTTATGACATAGCGTGCATCGTCAATCTGAAAACAACATAAGGTAATATGATTTTGAGCACAGTACTAACAGATAAAATTGAAAATAATTAACTAGGCCATACGAATAGTTTTGTGCTGTAAGGTGGAGATGTTACTGAAGTCTGCCTAATGATTTTAGAATCTATTAAATAGCTTTTTCCATCTTCTCTGAATTCTTGTACATCTCTGACGTGGCCAGACTGTACCAAACATTGACCTTTTGGTTGTGAATTCGGATGGAAATCAACATTGTGAGTTACTTTTTCAAATCCAGTTCTTATTATGATTTTCATTGTCAAAGTACAACTCCACAAATGATTTTCAGAGCTGAAAGTCATAAATATAATTATTTTGTGGAATATACACATAAAAAATATAATTTTTTTAATTTTACTTGTCATTTCCATGACAATTCAACTTGGATAAGTATTTTTTTATGAAAGACTAGGCAATGTTTACATTCGTTCAATATAACCTACAAAACAGCACGTAATTTCAACACAACTTTTTTTCTAATTAATGACTTACCTTGTTGCTTATAAAATATCAAACGTTGAGCTGTAATCCACTTGTACTTTCAAATTTTTCACATTGCTAACATTGAATTGCACTAAATCTTTGATATTTAGCTTTACTTATATTACAATACACGTTAAAGCGTCCGGCGAAAGTTCCATCTTTCAAGACGGTAGGGGTCAGCACGAGGTAAACACATAGCGAATACAATCAGATAAACACAATTATTTCTCTGCATTATATAAGGGCTTAAATTTGGATTTAAAGTACTTGAAAATTTTAAAATAATAAAATAAAATAATAATATAAATAATAATAAATAATAATAAAAATCAAGTGAATGTAAATTTTAATATATTTCTGCAGAAAGTTCATAATTAATTATTTCCTTTATTATATACAAATAATTATCTCCACACGAAAAATATTCAAATATGTCCAACTTTTTTTGCGCCAACTTTAAGTCCTCGCACAATGCAAGGGAATAACTTTTAAATTATACTAATAATAAGTTTTTAGATTATGAAGAAATCTGCCTTTAAAATAAGTCCAAGAAATTTTTTAAATGTTCAATATTTCAAAAGTTCGTGCTATTTTTATACAACGTTGATATTTGACGTTTTTTTGCAATAACTTCTTTAAAAATAGACAAAACGATTAATGGGTTAATTTTAAGCACAATCTTGATAGTTTTTAACTTACTTAAAAGAAAAAATGTAATCTTTGATGTGTAATTAAGAGAACTTAAACTATAATCGAAAAACAGGTTTAACAAGGTTAAACAATTTACAGGTTAAACAATTTACTCCTAAATAAATAAAGTGTATTATAGACGAATAGACGAGTGATAGATTTAGAGGCTGGGTTAGAAATGAGGAGATTAAAAGAAAGAGATTATATAGTGATTATGACGACTGACAAAAAGATTGAAAAAGATAGGGATTGATAAACATAAGAAATAGATAGGGATAGAACTAGATTGGATGAGTGATATTGGTTTTTACAACATAACTCTTAAATCCGTTGTTAGCTCAGTGGATTAAGCGCTCGACTGTGGACTCTCGATGCACACGGGTTCGCGTCCCTATAGATGCAGATTTTTCAGTGCTATATGCGTTAGTGGTAAGATTAGAATAATATTTATGTACAAAATATTGTATTTATAAAATTAATATGCGTATTTAAAATATAAAAATTAATAAGTCGATAAGGGAGAGATAACCGTAGGGATAGAAAGGGATAACAATTTCTGGGAAAGGAGATGGATTTAGGGATAGAAAGAAATTAAAATTTTTTCTGCGTAGAGATAGACTGAGAGATAGAAAGAGATAGATATTACACAGGGATAGACTGAGGAATTGAAAGAGATAACGTTTTGGGGATGCAATTCGGCTACTTGAAAGAGATAGAAAAGTTCTATCTCTTTCTATCTCTTTACTTCCAGCAGGGTCTGTTCAGATTCAGTAAACCTATGAAAATTATCAAACGAAGCATTTGTTGAAAGGCCATTTTTCAAAACGATTTCAAGTGGGCACTCTGTCGATCGTTCAGATACAGTGTATGTAGTTTCGGTTTCCAATCCAACGATTGTATCGTAGCATGCCGTATGTCCAAAACGATTAAGAATTTTCAGACATTTGTGGCTATTGGATAAGCTTTTAATTGCACTACCCAAAACAATGTGTTTTCTTGGTAAGACGTTGCCACGTGTGACTACGAATATAAGATCAGAAGCAATAGACTTTGAATATCTGATCGGTTTCTGAGATGTACGTGTTTTTTTACGAACGCCTCCAATCAAAGCAATCAAAAATCAAGTACTTTTTGAGGAATTTCACACTCTACTTGTAATAAGTCAGCTACACTTATATTTTTATCAATCTTCTTAACTTGGCAGTTTCGCAAGTGGCGTCGAAGAATCAATGCCGCTTTAGTTAATATTTCTTTTTCATCTAATTCCTCTTCATTAAAAGTCACATTGGCGTTACGACGTACAATAACTTTCAATCTCTTATGCGTAAGAAATTTGACATCCTTTCTAAAATAGACTTTTACTCGTTTTGGAATATGTCGACTAAATGGAATTAATTTATTAAAATTACGAGTGTTATACTGTGCTACAAGCGATTCTTCGAATATTTTTTTTAGAAGTTCCTTTCTCAATCACGTTTTCTTGAATATATTTACAAACAATCGAAAAGGCAGATTGATACAGTTTTCGATTTATATGCCATGATCCCTCTGCATTTTTACGAACTTCTCTCTTAATGTTGTTGAAATAATTAATTTTACATGCGGTGTGATAATATATTGGTTTTTCTTCTTGCTTGCATAATTGGACACTTGTTGCAGTGTTTATATCCCATTTAATGGTATAGGAAAGTACGTTATCCACCGAGTCGTACGTTTTTGCTTTGTGGCACACTTGACATCGATCTTTGTGTTTTTTACGTGATTTTTGACAAAGAATGCATAAATGTTCGACTTTCTCTTCTGCAGCTTGTAAAACAAAAGCTTCGTCCTATGTAAACAGTTTATTATTAATGACCACATGTAAATTCCATTTTTTAAGCGCTATCGGTATCAAATAAAATACGTTAAGGGCATGTGTTACTTACTATATGAGCAAATTTAGATAACCCGGGTTTTTTTCTACAATTTTCACATTTTCAAAAAAATTATACTCAACATTCGTCAAGAACGTGAATATGGACGGATGTTGACTATAATTTTTTTTAAAATGTAAAAATTGTAGAAAAAAAACCCGGGTTATCTAAACTTGCTCATATGGTAAGTAACACATGCCCTTAAGATAAAGAATATAAAATAATAAATTTTAAAATACATCAAAAAATTACTAATATTCTGTCAATAAGATAAGAAGTAAGATCAATCGATAAAATGTTCTATAAGCTTGCCCGAATGGGCATAAGTATGCAGTCAAATAAAAGCGCCTTGTAGCTTACACTATCAATATTTTTATCAACCATCACTTCATCATGTTTAGCTTTCTGAAGCTGCATTTTGTTCGACTTCAGTAACCTCACGCTGTTGACCTTCAGCTTCGGTTGGGGCAGGATCATTGGAAGGAGCAGGATCATTTGAAAGAGCAGGATCATTGGGAATGCTGTACAACAAACATATAGACAATCATGAAGTTCGCATTTTCGGTAGTTATCATCAAGATTAACTTGTAATTTACATCTTTGAAATTCTGAGAGAAAGATGTCGTTTTATATGATTGGGCATCGAATGATTAATTGAATGTTTCTCACACGCATTATTTACCATTGAAATCCGCAATGTTTATTTTCAAAGTAAAACGGCATGGCGACAACTTTCTTTTACACCGCCAAATTACTATTTTTATTTAAAAAAAATATTTTCTAATTTTTTTAACGGAACAAATGCGTCTCTTTTTCTTCATTAAGGATAAAAAATTTATTAATTGTAAGTGATAAAAATTTCCTGTATACATATAACTTAAAAGAAAATAGGCTTAAAAGAAAATACCGATAAAATAAAGTTAAAATGTATTCCTTTAACGCTATTTTACATACGTGATCGGTTTCGTTGATAGTCGATGCAGTTTTTGTACCTTAGATCGAAGTGAATCCTGGAAGCTGAACTTAAAGCATGTTTTGTCAAAGTTTCTGGTTTGAAACATTTAACAGGCTCGTCACATCTACCACACACAAAACACAACATTCTTTTTCATAGTATTGAAATAGAAAAATTAATAAGCGACTTTTTTTAGTAGCGTCGCTATAATTTATTATAGATTATGGATCTTCACGACTTTTTGTCGAAAACATTAAAACAATTGGTAATCAACCTTCGCTGCAGGGCGTATTTACCGTAAAAACACTTGCCTAATAAATTACATGGCAGTATTTATCATCCTTCTAAGAATCGGTTAAAATCATTTGTTTGCCCAACCGAATTAGTATGCCATTTACTCATTTTTTAAAATTACACGAATTTTCTGCAGAAAACATAATGGCATACATTATAGTGTCATTCCAAAAGTTAAAAAACTATCGCAATTCTGATCAAATGAGAAATGAATTTGTTCCAACCAATTCTTCAAAAATTAATAATCTGCGATGCCATAGTTATTTTGACATCTCAACTGAATGTTATATTATCATCACAAATACCTGAATATATATGTATATTCACAGGTAAATTGGTGTGAAGAGAGTTGGATCCGCGCAAACGGTATGCCCTTTCGAAATTGTATATTTTATAGAAAAAATTGTTGAATTTCAAGAGGGCATACATTGTACTATCATTTGAGAATGCCATATTCATTTGCATATTTAAGGGCATATGCCAACCCTTAAGATCCACGCTACACGTATGCCGATTATTTGCGATGGATTTTTATTTTATGAAATGTTGTTTCGTATGTTTGACATACGTTATACTATTACACTGAAACCTAGATATGAGTCCCCTATATTTCTGTCAGCGGACACATATCATGCGAACGTGCAGGTCGTAAGTCAGCGGCGTATGTACCAGTGTTCCCTTCTCGATTCCTCACCTCACCTCATCTATGTAAGGGAGTAACCCAACTTCTCAGAATGACAGAAATATAGGGGAATCATATCTAGGTTTCAGTGTATTGCAAAACGACAATTTCATTTGCAATAAATAATTAAATTTACTAGCGTAAGTTCCACGGGGACGAATCAGTTTTGCTTGCTTATTAATCTTAATATGCATAATAATCGAAACCCTAGAGAGCATATGTTATACTATCATCACACTTTTTGGCAGCGGGCTGACGGACTAAGAAATCATTTTGCCTTTGAAATTTGAATTGAAATAGAAAACAATTGATGCGCGTTTCGACTGTTTTCTTACAGGTTCGTTTCAACGACTGACTTGAAGTTGTAATACATGGAAATATTTCCGAGAATATTTCCCTGGCCGCTAGAACCTGTCCGCCAGCTTCAGCGTCATGAATTATTTATTAAAACTAAGGAAATTAGTATACTATTACAGTAGAACCTCGTTAATACGAAATGCAAGGGGACAGCTAAAAAATTCGTCTTAAAGAGGTTTTCGTATTATCGAGTTATCGTATTAAAGCATAGAGATATTACAGATAGAGGAGGCATGCCATAGGTGGGAATCGTACGGTTAAATAAGAGAGAAAGAAAATGGTGACGGTCTTTGTATCTCTCTCTTTCAGGCGTTATTGTGTATTAGGGCGTATCGAAAAAAAAAAAGTTGTTTGCGCGAAGTTCTAATAGCAATGAAAACCTTCTTTGGGGAGTCAAAAACACACCCCTAATGTTTCATTAAAAAAAAAAATTCCTTCTGTCTCCGCAACGCAGATATAGCTAAAAATGAAAAAAACAAAACACTTCTTCTAATTAGAAGAGTAAAAAATTTTTTTTGAAGATTTCAATTATTAATAAAAATACTTCAAAGCATGTAGATTGATACCTGTATAGCAGTAATTTCATTAAAATATTTTTTACCCCCCTTAATTGACTTTAAAGTTTCAAAAAATCGAAAAAAATCGATTTTTTGGCTATTTTCGTTGATTTGCGGTAAGTTTTAGGACTATTTAAATACATAATGTGTGATACATGTTAGTGCGAATGTATTTGAAAGATATTACAACCATCAGATATAAGGAATTTTGACATTAAAATAATTTTTATTGACTTTGAATGACATGAAAATGTTAAAAAGCGATATAGTATTGCTCTTTATTTGGGAATAAAATTAATTTTCTTCTATAAATTCGAATATAAATTGTCAGAAAAAGTAGTCTGAAGCAATTTGATTTGTAAAAAATGATTCAAAAATTTTTTACCCTACCTAAGTAAGCTTGGAATTAGGTAGAGTAAAAAATATTTTAATTTTTTTTTGCCATGTTTATACAAATCAAATTGCTTCAAAATACTTTTTCTGATAATTTATGTACGAATTTATAGACGAACATTAATTTTATTTCCAAATAAAGAGCAATATATCGCTTTTCAATATTTTCATTTTATTCAAAGTCAATAAAAATTATTTTAATGTCAAAATTCCTTATATCTGATGATTGTACTATCTTTCAAATACATTCGCACTAACATGTATCACACATAATGTATTTAAATAGTCCTAAAACTTACCGCAAATCAACGAAAATAGCGAAAAAATCGATTTTTTGAAACTTTAAAGTCAATTAGGGGGGGTAAAATATATTTTAATGAAATTACTGCTATACACACGGAGAGAATTTTGAAGTTACTTGTACTTGGAACAAATCAGGTTATATGTACTTAACTTCATTAAGTAACACGAAATTGAAATTCAGGTTATAAATGCTTTTAAAAGAAGTACAAAGAACTTGCCTACATATAATGTAACGAAAGCTTAGCAATTATATTGAAATCACTTGGCAAGCAAGTGTTTTTCACTTAAGCATTTCTTAATAATTACTGAAGAGTTGATATGCTTCAAATGCTTGGATCTCTCAAGCACTGAGAGCATGAGTTACGTGGGCGCGTAAAGGCCTCATGTGCGCATGCCCACGTAACTCATGCTCTCAGTGCTTGAGAGATCCAAGCATTTGAAGCATATCAACTCTTCAGTAATTATTAAGAAATGCTTAAGTGAAAAACACTTGCTTGCCAAGTGATTTCAATATAATTGCTAAGCTTTCGTTACATTATATGTAGGCAAGTTCTTTGTACTTCTTTTAAAAGCATTTATAACCTGAATTTCTATTTCGTGATTACTTAATGAAGTTAAGTACATAGAACCTGATTTGTTCCAAGTACAAGTAACTTCAAAATTCTCTCCGTGCAGGTATCAATCTACATGCTTTGAAGTATTTTTATTAATAATTGAAATCTTCAAAAAAAAATTTTTACTCTTCTAATTAGAAGAAGTGTTTTGTTTTTTTCATTTTTAGCTATATCTGCGTTGCGGAGACAGAAGGAATTTTTTTTTTTTAATGAAACATTAGGGGTGTGTTTTTGACTCCCCAAAGAAGGTTTTCATTGCTATTAGAACTTCGCGCAAACAACTTTTTTTTTTTCGATACGCCCTATTGTGTATACAACGGCTGTGTACATACTGTGCATGTCAATGTATATGTGAATGTGTATTTCAATGCGCATGCTCAGTAGACAAAGACACTGATACCGTTACCGTTTTCTCTCTCTTTCTAATACCCGTACGCTTCCACTTTTACGCGCGCCTATGGCCATGCCTCCTCTATCTGTAATATCTCTATGTATTAAAGAGGTCTTTAAAATAAAATTCGTGCTAAGGAGGTTAAGAAAAATTTATTTGCTGATACAAAAGTATTTATAATTTGCTATGTCAATAATATTTTCTAATTTAACAATTGCAGAAAAAGTACTATCATCAATGTTGTCACATTTTTCTATGAAAGTTCGCAAAGTAGAAATGGCGGCTACAGCTGCTTTCTTATCTACATAAGTATCGCACGAATTTTCGTTGTCATACTCGTCATCGTTTTCATGGTTGTATTGGTCTGTAATAAATGTACATTTTCATATGAATTAAGCCTGATATTACCGAAATCATTTATCAATAATTAAATAATATGCATGCAAGTACCTGTACAATTTTGCAATATGTCCATATCTGAGAGAGTGTCAGTAACTAATAATACGTCTTTATCAACGTGTATGAATTCGTTGTAACTTATTTGTTGAGCAGAAACTAATTGTTGCCACTCTACTTGATTTATCCTAAACTCGTTGCAATCATTTGGTCTAACTGCACTTAAATTTCCTTTTGTAAATCCACTTCTACGTTTTTCAATTGAGGCAAGTTATTATGCGCCGAGCAATTGTCAATAATTAACAAAATTTTCCGTCTTTCTTTAATCTTTTTTGCATCTAATTTAATTAGTCAGTCATTGAATTTTGTAGATGTCATCCAGGCTTTTTTATTAGAATCGTACTCAACAGGAAGGCTGTTGACTCCCTTGAAACATCTCGGATTTTTTGATTTTCCCAAAACTAGCGGAGTCAATTTTTCACTTCCTGTCATGTTTGCACAAAATAATATGGTCAATCGCTCTTTACTCAATTCTCCTCCATGACACTTTTCACCCTTGAATAACAATGTTCGACTTGGCATACATTTATAAAACAGACCTGTCTCATCCGCGTTAAATACATCTTTGGCGTCATACTTATCAATAAGTTCTTTAAGTTTATTTTTCCACTTACTACAAACATCATCACTTATACTATTGCTTTCTCCATGAAGTTCCTTGAATACAATATTGTGTCTGTTTTTAAACTTTTGCAACCATCTATTACTGACACAAAAATGATGGCCTAAACTCTTACCGAAAAACTCTGCCTTTTCTTTCAAAATCGTACCGTTAATGCTGATATTTTGATCACGCGCTTGCTTAAACCATGTTAGTAAACAACTCTCGACATCTTCGTACTCGGCTTCTCGTTTTCTTTTTCTGCTTGGATTGATTCCTTGTGATATGTCTTTCAAAATAGTTTCTTTATTCTTTAAAATTGTAGACAAAGTACTTGCTGGAATATGAAAATCCGCGGCAATTCTTTTTTTAGACTTTTCACCTTTTTCCACTGTATCAATGATTTCTTTTTTAGTTTTTAAGCTTAGAGCCTGCTTTCGCTTTACAGAGTCCATTATTAATTACTTAACATGCACAAAATCTCAAATGACAAATACACGTGTGACTAGACAATAAATTCTAACTCGCTGTATTTCGTATTATAGAGGTAGGAAGAGATGGAAATTCGTACTACAGAGATTTGAGAGATAAATTTCGTATTATAGAGGTTGTGAAGAATGAAAATTCGTACAATAGAGGTTCGAGTGATAGATTTCAAATTCGTGTTATAGAGGTTTCATTTTTGCATATGAAAATTCGTATTATAGAGGTTTTTTGAAGGGGAATGCTACTGGAATCTGATTAAAAGTAGCCAAACTTATTTGGTCTTTTTGAAAATGAATATTAATAGTATATTAATTTCCTTAGTTTTAATAAATAATTCAACACTAGCCTAATTTAATTTGATTAAACCACGTAAAATTAAACTAGTAAATGTCAATGTATGTTAAATAAACTGAAAAATATTAACTTACCAGCTGTTATGTGTATATTTCGACGAGGTCAAAGGTTTATTTGCATTCTGCACTCGCGAAAAGTACAAACACTTTTTCCAAAACACAAATGAAAAAAATCAAAGTTATACCGGTTTAAACACGTGTTTCAGTAACGGATTTTCTCGATCAGCTGATATCCAAAATGGCTGATGCTTCTCAGCGTGTTCGGCACTTTTCGGCAACGTTCGGTAACTTTCATATTGCCCCACACGACTCTTTCGTGCAACCTACACGACTGACAATGAGTCGTGTAGTGAAAGCAGAGAGTAGTGTGGACGGCAGTGTTGTCACAGGTCAATAGTTTTCCTACTAGATCTAGTAGTATTTGATGGGGCGACAGTAGGAAAAATTAGTGTCAGGAGTTAGTAGGAATTTTTAGTAGTTTTTCGTAATGGAGCAGAAGGAAATTTTTTAAAACGTCTCTGATAGTTTAGGATTATTTTTTTTTTTTTCAATTTGTATAGAGATATCGGCACATTCGATTATCGATATATTCTTGACTGTAAAAGCGCATGCGCACATTCATAGATTTTCTTCGCGACAATTGAAGGCTAATCTCAAGCGATATACATATGTCTATCGAACCTATGCAGAACTTGATTGGTTCTTTCCCATGAAGTCTCTAGTCACAAAGAGAACCGAACAGTCAAGTTATGCATAGGTTCGATATATCGTTTGATTGCAGAGCGTGAGTTTTGGCCCTAATCTACGGCTCACTTCAGTTTATTTACTTTCAAGTTTCAAATGAAAAGTTAGTGTGTGGATTGTGGAATAAGCAAAACAAAAACGTCGCACGTGCAGAAATACCGCACAGAATGGGAAAAAGACCCAAATTTGAAGAGGTGGAATCAAAGTATCTCCTCAGATGTAACGAGTGCATACTGCAAATATTGTAAATGTGCTCTGAAAGCTCACTACAAACTACTTGTTGCTCACATGTTAACAAAAAAACACAGCCAAACAGCCAATGTTTTTTCATCAGTCAGGCAACAAAAAATCCCCTTCGAACTAAAAAAACAATTTTCCAGCGAAACAGCAGTTGTTGAAGCTCGGATGACTTTACTTGTAGTAGACCTAAACAAGGAAATTTTTAATTCTGCTAAAGAAGCAGACAAAATTTGTTTGCACCAAATCAAATGTACGGGATTGATAAAAAATATCATTGCACCCCATTTCGTCGATCTTTTGAAAGAAGATCTTGCTGATAACTATTACAGCTTTTTAATCGATGAATCAACGGACATAAGCGTTAGCAAACAACTCGGTGTGAGCATTGTTTATAGTACATGAGCAAATCAAGTGGAACTAACGTATCCACGTTTCTTGCTTTAAAATACATAGAGAGAGGGGATGTAGCAACTATTTACAACGCTATAAAAGATATCGTGGAGGAATTTGGCTTAAATTTACAAAAAATGGTCGAAATCGGTACCGATAATGCCAGCGTTATGACAGGTAAGGTAAATACAATTTTTTAAATACAAATTTTATTGTTGAATAAATTGGAATATAATCAAGAAATAATTTTTTCATAATGTTATATAAAAGAAATTAAAACTGTCCTTATGAAAATTTCCCGCCATTCAAGCAAGGCACCTTCTGCGCATGCGAACCTTATGATCACATCAATTTTTTTTTATTACGATTCCGTAAGTTGAATGTGAAACACTTGCTGAAATAAATGGTTTATCCAATATTAATTAAACAATCGCGTGGGATAATTATGGCACTTTGAAAAAATAATTAATAACTGATGTGCGGAAGTTTCGAGTGTTTTATCTAAAAATACATTAAATAACTCGAATAAAAATAAAAATATTTATGTTATTGGAATAATGAGAAATGCGTGTTTCAGGAATTCATTCAGGAGTTTATATCAGACTTCGTGCTGATATTCCTCATCTCGTTTTAATTTGCTGTGTCTGTCATTCAATTCAATTGGCTGTGTCAGATGCCTGTAAAAATTGTTTACCTAAACATTTGGAATTTCTCATTAATGAGACTTCTCCGTAGTTTTCAAGGTACACTACAACCTCGAAGTAGTCCTGATTATTTGCTATGAGGACTACTTCGCGAACGTCAGTTCCGAGAAATTCCGCTAGGCGAGCAGGGCCGACGCATCCCAACTGAGCGCCCCTTTGGGCGCTGCCAGTCAGAAAAAAAGATTGTAGAAATTACCGTAAGTGAGTCGATTCTGTTGTTACCCCCCACTTAGTTCCTTAGTCGCTCGACCTTAGAGTAGGTGCGCGCGGGACGGGAGGGATCAGGACTACTTCGCGAAGGACTACTTCGAGGTTATAGTGTATATTGACTAGACGAATTTGTAAATACCCTTTCGGTTCAGTTGCAATTACTTTGTAATCGTAAACGTTTATAAAGCGATTGCAACCCGGAGCCGAATAACCACCAGAATACCGCTTTTCAATATTGATCTATGAAAATTTTAGATCGTCTGATAGACAAGGGCAATTCCAGGCCTTGTATAATTCCTTCAACGACGGAGCCGATCCTTTAAAAATTTTAAGAGTTTTCATGACAAGATGCCTTTCCATATATCGCGCACTTTCTCGAATCTTGAAATAATGGATTGAGTTACGTCTTCACTTCCAAATTTTTGGAAGTAGAGACAAATGTTACGCCGCTGAAGTTCTTTACAACATGTATAGCGATATCAAGAATGAGCTGTATTTCATTTTTTTGGAGCCTAGCCTTGAATCTATTCTAAAAAGATGATTGAGTCGAAGTCGAAATATCGTAACGCCTAATTCCGCACTTCTGATTCGTCATGTAAGTATCGATAGTGATTTTAGACAATCGATACTTGGCGATCGTAAATTCCGCGCAATTATTTGAATTTGGTTTCGTTAATCATTATTTTATCACGAGTCTAAACTCGAAATACATAAAAAATCTTGGTTTTAAAAAAGCAGTTTTATGGTAATACTAAAAATAAACAATTAACTAATTTATTACGAATAATTAATAAATTAATTTAATAATTAATTAGCCGGTTTTTCAAATAATACTGTACATAACTATAAATTTATACGGTATTTTTTTTAGAAAACAAAATCACAATTAAACATCAATACAACTGTAATCGCAGTTAATTTTAAAAACAATCTAACAACTATTATTGTTTATAAAGCAAAACACATGTTGTAATTATTTAATTTATAAAATATAAGGAAACATTTTTTATAAATACTAGCAAACCAAGAGGCGCGATATACGCGCGCGATTGTTTTATTTTTCTCCTTACAATTTCATTGAAAGTCATTCCAAATCCAATCAGATTTGAAACTATAATCAATTCGAGATTTTCGAGACATTTTTAGAGAGGAAACACTTTTTTAGAGAGGAATTTTAAGAGGTTTCTAGGAATTTTAAGGGAATTTGACGGTTTTTAAGTGATTTTTACGAAATTCAAGAGATTTTTAGGATTTTAAATGTTACCGTAAAATTTCAAGAATTTTCTGGGAATTTTAAGAGATTTTAATGTTTGTCAAGGAATTTTATGGAGAGATTTCAAAAGATTTTTACAATTTTTAAAATATTTAGTAGAATTTAAAAGGATTTCAAAGGCTGTACATTTTTAAGGGCTTTCAAGAAAGTCGATTTTTAAAAGATATTGTGGAATTTTTATGAATTTGATGTATTTTTATGAGATTTCTAATGATTTTAAAAGATTTTATGAGATTTTTCTAATTGTTAAAAGATTTTTTAGAATTGTTAAGGATTTCATGGAATTTTACGGAGATTTATAATCTAAACATTCTAGGAATTTTTAGAGATTTTCATGAATTTTAACGTGGATTTCAGAAGATTTATGAGTTTGAAAATTTTTGTGTAATTTTAAGGGATTTCATTGAATTTGAAGACATTTCTCATACTTTTAATGGATTTTAAAGGATGTAAAAGGGATTTTAATTGTTATCGTAGAATTTAAAAGAATTTTAACATAGATTTTAAGAGATTAATGATTTTGAAGGTTTTTCTGCATTTTTAAGTATTTTCAAGTATTATTCTAATTTTTAAAAGAATTTGTAAAATTTTAAAGGATTTCATGGAATTTCATGAAATTTTTAATGATTTTAAGAGATTTTAAATGTTAAGAAACTTCAAGGAGTTGCTAGAAATTTTTATAAATTTTCACGAATTTTAACCATGGATTTCAAAAGATTAATGATTTTGAAGGTTTTCGTGAATTTTGAAGAACTTTGAAGTAAATGCGCGCGCAGAGCGCGCGTTCGTTCTTGTCAACTCAAAAGGTTGGTATTTTTTATGTTCCTGGTTCCAAGATTGATTCAGTTCAGTTATTTATATGTTTGTTATTTATAAAAATGTCTATTATTTTTTTAGGTGAATAAGGCTTTTCAATCAAATGAAAACAATCCAGTGAAGCTTCTTCAATCTCTGAGTCTCCTTATCCAAGGAACTGCAAAAATCGTTGTGATCGTTGGGTGTAAAGAAAATTTGCTGACTCTCGATATCAAAAAGTTTTTGCATCCGAATCCCAATCTTGGATTTGCATTTGAACAAAAAATGCGAGAAATTCGCCAAAACAATATTATCAATGTTGAAGATGAAAAATGTATTCGACAAAGATGTATTGATTTTATTGTCACTCTCGTAAGTCAGTTACAAAGTCGACTTCTCGATAATATCGAAATTCTTCAAAGTGTCAGCTTTCTGTCACCTGAGAATTGTTTAAGATCTGTAAAACCATCGATTGCGCCACTTGCTCCACATTTGGGAGAAACATCGGAAACAATAACGAAAATAGAATTTCAATGGTCGAAAATTTCTTTTATCGAGTGGACGAACACCTCTGAAACTGTTGCTTTTTGGTTCGAAGTTTTTCGTTACACTGACGCAGTCAATGAGAATCCCTTTTCAGAGTTGGTAGGCTTTGCTCTTAAGTGTTTGAGTCTTCCATGGTCTAATGGGGAAATCGAAAGAACTTTTAGCCAGATGAATCTGGTTAAAACACCATTCAGAAACAGAATGAATAACTCCACTTTAGTTGCCATTCTCTACATTCGTTTTGAACTTCGAAGATTGAAGAAGTGTTGTTCATCATACAATTTCCCTCCAGATGTAATTTCTCGAATAGGTACCAATTTAGCGTACAATACGAGTACAAGCATATACAAGCGATGCAGAAACCAAAGAAATCTATGATATTTTTGCTATCCCGACATTTGAGTGGCAAAATTCGATTTAAAAGCGTGCAATTCTTTTATTTGTAATATAATTAATAAATTTATAATAAAAGACATTAAAAATGGATGTATTGTTAAGTTTAAAGTTATGCATTTAGTTCGTTAATTCATTCAAATCGTTCAAATACGCTTTTCGCGCATGGTCAGTAGGTTTCTAGTGATTCTAGTAGGATTTCTGTCTCTGTCTGGTAGGAATGTTCTCATCAAATCTGGCAACACTGTTGGACGGCACTACTCATTACTGTGTTCACATTCGTGTGGGAGGAATGGTAACCCTACGTCACCTCAACTTCCGATTTTAAATAAAAAACCCTATTAATTTTAAGTGTTTTTGTTGTTGTTAAGAGCTAACTTCAGTTCTAAATTATTCTATTGTTTTTTCGTTTTGAATCGAGTAAAAAAGGGTTAACCTTTCGCGATTTTTAAATTAATATAAAAATGAAACCGTACGAGATCTCATTGAAAAGCTTTAGAGGGTATGTAGAATGTATTCCTTTGAAGATATCCTGAAAGTTCTCAATTTTTCCGTTTTACATCTTAGGAGATATTAGCCGGAGAAAAAGGAGAATTTTGGCTAGATTAGGATTTTCATCAGCCACTTTTAAACATCAAAGTATTTAATTCTAACAATTTATGATGGCATTTAGAAATATTAGGTACATATCTTTCGAATAGTGTTCAAATTTAATTAATTTCAGAGTAATGTTGAAGAAATCTCGATGTGACATTTCGAAGTATCAAAAATAGTACTTAAATAAAAAATATTAGTGCCAAATGAAAGTTCAATTCAATAAATGAAACAAACTGCATTTTTTGATACAGTGCAAAGAGATTTTTACATTTTCTACAAAGGGAAATAAATTTTGGCACATATAAATAATGAAGTTTGATTCTTCAAACATCTAGGAACATGGAACATTCTACATAAATATCAAATTTTTAAAAATTAAGTCGCAACCACGTCCAGATGATCTATTCTAGAATGAACTTGTCTTTGAGAGACTGAAGGGTAGGTATATATATGTATATGTATATATCTCTCTATATTATAAAAAGATTTTGCCGCCGTCGCCGCCGCTGTGTCAAGAATCGAGAGGGGTCACGTGACCTCATGGGGAGATCATCATGGGGTCACGTGTGTTCTCTCGATCACGTGAGCACTCGATCACGTGACTCCCTCTCAACCACGTGACGTTTAGAGTTAGGTTAGGTAAGGTTTAGGGTTAGGTTATCCATCCCTCATGGGGTCACGTGACCCTCTCGATCATGTGACCTCCAAGGAGGTCAGTGACCTTAATGTCATACGCCCTTCTTGACCCATGTGATATACGCCCTTTTTGGTCACTAAGTGAGATACGCCCTTCCTGAACCCATATAGAGATGGGGTTTAAGAAGAATTTATTGATCTATTGATCAGGTGATTGGTTTTTAGTCAATTTCAGTGAAATTTAGATCATTCATTACACATATAACTGATATTCTAATATTTTAAGTTATTTAAAAAAATAACATCTTGAAAAAGTTTCCAAGATGCACTACGTGTAAGTAACCAATACTAGCATTTCAAACTGTAAACAAATTGTATTAATTGGTTTATATCTTGAAAAAGTTTCCAAGATGCACTACGTGAAAGTAATCAATAATAGCATCTCAAACTGTAAACAAATTGTATTAATTGGTTTATACATCCTATTCTAAAAAAGACCATAATAGCACATTCTGTTCCATTCTGTTCCTGGGACGTTCCTGGAACGTTTCACGAACCGTGAAACGTTCCAGGACCGTCCCAGAACGTCCCAGGAACAGAATGTGCTATTAGGGGACATGCATTTCAGACAACTTCATATTGCGTTCCTCATTATGCGTTACCTTTTAGCTAACTTCATGCGTAATGCGCTAACCTTATTGGTCAATTTATATGGCATGCGAATTTAAAATGTCATTTCAGTTTCTATAGACGAAACACGCGCGCTCAAGCGCGCGCCTAATCTCGTGTACTTAAAAATTAGAGTATTATTAAGACATAAAATCCATTGATTCTTCTTTAAGTACAGTAATATGACTGGAATTTTGAAATTTTATACAAATGCTGAAATTTTCTAAAAAATTTAAAATATATACAAAATATATATTTAAAATAAAGATTCAAGTTTTTTTTAAGATTAAGTTTTAAATTATTTACCAATTTCATAGACTTCCAAGGATTTCAATTTGTTGTCCTTGAGTTATTTTAAAATTTGGTGCCACATTTAAAATGTTGACGATTAATTTGTGATTAAAAAAAAAAATAAAAATAAAAAAAAAATTTAGAAATATCTAAAATTTTTAAATAAAAATTTAATAAATCTCTAATGAAATAATTTCATTATCCGTGGTTGGCTTAGGTTAGGTTAGGTTAGGTAAGGTTAGTTTACGTAAGGTTTAGGGTTAGGTTATGTTAGGTTAGGTAAGATTTAGGGTTATATTATAAAAAGATCTGGCCGCCGCTGTTCAAGAAACAAAAAGATTACCACAAGACCTCATAAGACCTCTATAGGACCAAAAAAGACAATAATAAGACCGCTATGAAACCCCCATAGGACCTCAATAAGACTCCCAAAAGACTCTATCGCGTAACCTCCTTCATATTGGCAAAAATTTCATTGAATTTCAAATAAATTGTAGAATATAGTGACCATGGTTACTACATTTTCCCATAAATATAGTATCAATAAAAGATATACAATTAAAATATAAAATATACATTCAATGAAGTTGGCAAAATATCAATAACTTAAACAATAATATCAAAATTGGAAATCATAGAATTCATCAAAATTCTGATGGGGGGTAGGCGCGCGAAGCGCGCAGGGGGGCGAAGCATCCCTTGTCCATATTATAAAAAGATCTCGCCGCCGTCGCCGCTGCTGTGTCAAGAATCGAGAGGGGTCACGTGACCTCATGGGGAGATCATCATACGTGAACCCTCTCGATCACGTGACCCCTCTCAACCACGTGTAGAGATGCGAAGGGGGAATATTACCTCGAGAACGGTAACGAAAACGAGAATATAACCGAGTATATTACCAAGCATTGTACCGAATGTTACCAATAGAAATCAACTTTTGGCGGGAGATTTTGAATTATAATTTTGTTTTATGTAAATATTAATAAGAAATTTATTTAGCGGGACGATATACTTAAGTCAAAGTTTTCCAATGCAATTTCTATAATTTATAATAAAGAAAACATCATCCCCCTAAATAAATTTCGCATTAATGTTTACATGAAGCAAAATTATAATTCCAAATTTCCCGCCAAAATTTGATTTCCATTACAGAAGCAATTTCATTTTCCAGGTACAATATCACCTTTATAGTATTTTTAGAATTTTTATTCTATCTATAGATACATTTTATAATAAGATTCATTTAACTATTTTATAAATATTTTAAATTGCAATATATATTTGAAAATCGAAAATTCTTATATATTCTCCGGAAGGAGAATATTCTCGATAATATTCTCGAGAATATTACCAAATTTTATATGACCGAGAATTTTGCATCTCTAACCACGTGATTTGACTTTCAAAAAATGTATGACCAAATTTACACTTACGCAGAAAATTATGGCTTTAAATTAATTATTATTTAATACGTTGCCCTATACATTTCATAAATAATATTGAATAATTATTGATTTGAGCAAATTTGTGGTTATAGTATTGTCATTTTCAAATGGGCGGCCATTTTTGTACATGTGTTCATACCAGGGGTATGCAACAGCCCTTATATCACGATTCTAACTTGACTCCGTTAGTATCCGGAGTTGCATTCTTCGGTTAGTTCGCCGGAGGGGCGCTGAATGTACCATCACTCCCTGTTTTTCTGTTGTGTATATGGGACAGGTGACGATTTTTAATTATTTTATAAATAATAAAGAGTGCTAACTGTGCAAAAAAGGTGAAAAAAGTGATGTGTACGCTAAATAAATACAATTAAAATTATATTAAATTATATTCTGATGATCGACTAATTAATTTAGGTAAACTTGTTCATCCTAACTGCTGTTTTTAACATTATAAAAAAAGTTGAACAATTGTTCAGTAAATATTGTGGATCAAAAAACGTATTTGAGTGTATTCTTAATGAATTATCGACTAGTATTGTGTATAATTTTCCTTGTGCTGAACATAGCAAAGAAATTTTGGCCCATATCATTCAAAGATATTTGTTGACACGAATGAGGCAGTATGCTAAAGACAAGAAAAAGAAAACAGGCACAAGAAAAAACTCGCAAAAACCTAATTGTAAAATATATAAGAAATATATTTAATATTTCATCGTAAAATAAATATATTTTTATGCTATAACATAATCATTATTCCTTGCATATGATTCTTATTATACTATTTTTATTTATTTGTATTAATTATTTAAAAACTGTAAATTTATAATCAGCTTATTTTATATTCTTTAATTATTAATATTGTAAGCAATAAAATGTCAGAGATTTCAAACAACCAACAGCTAATTTTGCCAAAACAAAAATGAATAAAAATGCACAGAGATATATAGAAAATTGAATATTTTTAAAAAATGATTATTCAATACAATAAAGAAAGCAAAAAATTTCAATATTGAATAGTTAAATATTTCAAAATATTCGAAATATTTCGAAATGTCAATATTGAAATAGTTGAATATTTCGAAATAGTTTTCATACTAAATTAATGTGAAAAAAAAATGAAAAAATTTAATTGGAAATATTCACCTAATGTTGGTATTCAATGTCTGATATATTTCATTAATTTATAGCATTGTATAATCATATTTTTTCAATTTTTATATTCAACTCTCTACATATCAACATACATTTTTAGGGAGTGATGGTACAGACAGCGCCCCTCCGGCGAACTAACTGAAGAATACAATTTCGGACACTAACGGGGCACCATTTTCTTGTCTGTTGCATACCCCTGGTCAGGGTTGCGAAGTGTCGCGTCACTCGAAGTTTTTTTATGTATTTTACATGGTTTTCTACTTAAGTAAATTACGTATTTTACGTAGAAAATCCCCCCGCTCAATATGAATTTGGTATTTCCGATGTAAAATATACTGTAAAAATCCGTTGTAAAATTCCGCTAGGAATCGATGACATAAAGATACATATAATTACTAGGGGAAATTTACGTAAATTCTGAAAAAATATGATGGCAATGTAAAATCACACGCAGCTCGGAAAATTCCCAGTTAAGTGTAAAATTGCAAGCGTAATGTAAATGGCCGAAGCCCAGAAATACTGCACATGCGCATTAGAAAATGCGGGTATTTAAAATGACATTATTTTGTTCAAATGTATTAAATGAAAATTTAAATAAATAATGCTTGTTAAATTAAATATAAGAATTTATATTTCATAAAATTCTCATAAAAACACTATAATTTTAATTAAAGTGCACAAAGCGCACAGTACAAACAAACTTACAAACTAGGAATCACGTTTTTAAAGCTATCATGAGCACTTTGCCATTAAAAATATTATGATATTATGAATCATTTCTTTAAAGAATAAGGGATCCGAACGTATGACGCGTATGACGAAAGAAAGAAGCGTGCATATTTTTATAACCTATGATGTAAAGAGTCGTATCGAATAACGTTCAACACCGAAATTACACTCTGTGTACTTTTTTCACCGATAGTGGGATTTTTACCAGAGGATTGTGATTTTATACTTTTCTTTCATTTACATTCCAGTGTAAAATTCGCCTAGGAATCATTGGTATCATGAAGAAGTATAAAGGTGTTATCATACATCTGCAAAAAAATTGCTTGCACAATATCTTGAGCAATGGCACGAAGGAATAATAAGGAGACTAAACCAAACTGCCAGTGGAAAGCCTCTCGAATCGGGAAATAGAAATTCGACCGTAAGTGCCAGACTTATTCACAGGAATACGAAAATCGACTGCGCATGTGCGCAGTTGACACTCTTCCTATTCATAGGAAAGGTGTGCGAGTGAGAAAGTTTGTCAAATTGATTTAAGTTAGAGAGGTTATGTTGTTTGTTGATATGGTTGATATTATATGAACGATAAACGAAATAAATATATAAACAGTATTTCCAGTACTTGTTTGAAAAATGTGTGAACAAATTTTGAGGAGGAAAAGTATAGGTAAGTACCTTTTAAATTTGTAATATATGATAAAGAAATCTTGGAAGTAACATAACTTGATTGAAAAGTTTAAAGTTTTTCGGAGCGTGAACATGAAGAATAATATAATTTTATTAAAAGTTATTATGAGGTGATTTAGTTATTCTAAAATATTTATATAGAAATTAGTAAAATATGTATTTATAAGTATTTATAAGCACCAAAACAAACGAACATAACCTCTCTAACTTACATCAATTTGACAAACTTTCTCACTCGCACACCTTTCCCATGAATAGGAAGAGTGTCAACTGCGCACACGCGCAGTCGATTTTCGTATTCTGTGAATAAGTCTGGCACTTCGGTCGAATTTTTATTTCCCAGTGGCGCCACGGAGTTCGGTCTCCTTATTATTCCTTCGTGAGCAATGGAAATGAGTGAAAGATTTTCTGCTTTGCAAGCGGAAAAACTTCTTGGCGGGAAGTTTTGAATTATAATTTTGTTTTCTTTATTATAAAATATAAAAATTGCATTGAAAAATTTAGATTTAATATAGTGTTTTTTTTCTTTGTTAATTGTTCTAATGCAATTTTTCTAATTTATAATAAAGAAAACAAAATTATAATTCAAAACTTCCCGCTAAAAGGTTTTTCCGCTTGCAAAGCAGAACATCTTTCACTCATTTCCATTGCTCAAGATATTGTGCAAGCAATTTTTTTGCAGAGGTATGATAACACCTTAAGGAGACCCAACGCCTGTGCTTTTAGCTGCTGAAAAGCAGCCCACAATCAGGGTGCCGTCCCATGTGGGCGCAAAACGCAAAACGTAAAATGAACAGTCAATTGCAGAATACTTTTAGATTTATGTCTTCTCAAATATTCTCTGTCATTGGCTGTTCATTTTACGCTTTGCAATTTACGCCCGCATGGGACGGCACCCTCACGGTCCCTCTTCCTCGGATTTTCATTGCTTTAGCTACGAGAGCGCCACAGACGGATAATGGCGGAATTACGATATCACCATATTAGCAGACGACAGATAGCAGACGATAAAATTATCGTCTGCTATCTGTCGTCTGCTACTATAGTCAAAAGTAATTCCTCCATTTTCCGTCCGTGGCGCTCTCGTAGCTAAAGCAATGAAAATCTGAGGAAAAGGGACCACGATTTGAGGGCCAAGTCATGGCGTTGGGTCTCCTTATACTACTTCATGATTGGTATCTTTGTCATATGATTCCTAGTGGAATTTTACACTTATCATGTGTTATTCCTGAAATTGTGTAAAATTCCTTTATGAATCAACAGAAATTTACGAGAAAGTCGTAAAATTGCAGTGATTTATAAGGGAAAGTAATTACAAGCGGAATGTAAATTTACAACGGATTTTTTACAGTGTACTTAGTAAATTACTGTAAAAAACCATGTAATTTACCTTAGGTATTTTACTTACCGAACCGTACCCCTGGTTCATACTAGCACCACGCGCGGGAAGTTCAGGCGTGTGTACAGTATGATTCATGTATGCCTTCCTTCGTGGACGTGTTAACCCAACCCTGGTTTCCATTTGAATTTTATAGAAACCAGGGTTGGGTTGACATGTTTTGGGGGGGAAGGCATACATGAATCATACTGTACTTCCCAAAAAAATTTTTTTAATTTGCGTTACATTACTTTGGTCTCCTTATGTCTATTATCCATGACTCACACAATGCAGGGTAATAATTGATCAATTATTTCAAAAAGTCTTTTAGATTCCATGGAAATTTACCTTTAAAATGAGCCCAAAAAATGTCTAGTGTTCATTATTTCGAAAGTTATTGATAATTTTATAAAAAAAAAACATAAAAATGTAACATTTTTTGCAATGTCTTCTTAAAAAATTAATAAAGTGACTTTGTTTGTAGGCTAAAGTTTAATTTGAACTAAAAATTTGACTTTCTTTCCACTGTGCAACGAGACCAATACCAAAGAACTAAAAAATTTAATCGTGCTAATAAAATTCAATTCACTGAACATGCGTTAATGAAAGCACATACACTCAAAAAATAATTAGCCCTATGTCATTTTTGACTAATCTTTTATGACGGGAATGTGTTAAAATATGTAAATCTCTGTATGTATGGTGTATATTAAACTATATGAATCGTTTACTCATTTACTATATTATATATTTTGAATACGTGCTCTAAATGCAGAGTTTGTATTGTCTGGCATTGTATTTTAAATGTTAGATTACCTTAGGTGAATTTTATCAATTTCCAATTTTTGCAATTGACATAATTTAACGGTCGACTGCCTTAACCTCACAAATATGAATACTTGAAAACACAATGTGTTGTGGCAGATTGTAGAGAGATAATTGTACTTGACTAATTGGACACTAATTGTAAGCTGTAAACTGTAAATTTAAGTTCCCGATATTCATAGCATTTATGAAGTATAATTACTCTACACTACCTGTCAATTCATGCAATCGGTCCAAATCGGTCCGTATGATAGACAGGATGGACAGGATCGACCAGGTATCAAAAGTGGTAATACGCAATGAATGCATGGGTATTACCCAATCCCGAGAAAATTACGGCATAGGAACACCTGTGTGTTTAGTACAATGCCACAGTTGCCTGGAGTGCACTGCACTTTGTCCCACTTCTAGCCTTCTAGTCTGTATGTACATACCATGGAGTATAGACATAAGGAGGCCAAAGCATAGAGATTATTAGAGATATAAGAATAGAGGTGAAAAGGCATGCACTGAAAACGTCCCCCTAATAGATAGAGAAAGGAGATGGAAGGGACGCTTCCTGTCTCTCTCTAGTTAGGCATGCGAAGTCGTGCCGCACGACTTCGCATTAGGGTTGTAAATTTTCATGAAACTTTGATCAAATGAAAAGTTTCATGAAACTTTTGAAACATTTCAAAGTTTCATAAGTTTCAAATATTAGGGCGGGAAATTTGAAAATAATTAAAAATTGAAATAATCAAGCAGTTAAAAAAATTAATTCATTAGATAAATAATAAATTAACTTATATACATAAATTAATAATAAAATACAATTATAACAATAATGAAATGATGTTTTTTTCATTTCGAATCTAGCACGGCTCAAAATGGCCTAACTTAATCATGATGTGAACGCGCATGCGCATATATGTTTTATGAAACTTTGGAATGTTTCAGAAACTTTGGTCGCTTTGGTCCAATGAAACGTTTCATTGTTTCATGAAATTTTCAATGTTTCAATGAAACGTTTCATCGACTCACATCCCTA
>CAJFCP010000613.1:5805-23006 GCA_904066005.1 Synergus itoensis | reverse complement strand
TAAATAACTATAACTCACACACACACACACACACACACACACACACATCCGGACAATTTTTCAGTACATCATATTAGATATATTCCACTTGAAATATGTTCAAAAAAACCTTTTTTTAGAAACTGGATTTTTGTCACCACTACAAAGCTTCCTCTATGAGGAAGCAAAAATTATTTATTACTCAATTCATAATAAAAATACGATTGCTACTTTAGCCGCTCAAGTTTGCCCACAATTTTACAATCACCCGTATATGTATTTTACTTGCACAATGAATTATTACAGATTGACAATTTTAACTGATAGTGTGCTTTATCTCTACAACCCCTAATTTACGCTTCGTCATTAAATTTTAGGAGAAAGGTGATCATGGCTTTTCCTCCTCTGGTGAGTTCAACTCCACCTCCTTTAGATAATTTTGGAGAATCTGATGAGGATGAGTTTGGAGACTTTACTGCAGGCGGATTAGATGGTATGGTATAAACTTTAAAATATATATTATTGTTAAAAAGATTATAATTTATAAATCGGTTCTATTATTGAAATTAAGAGCAAATTATTCAGGAATCTTTAGACTGCCAGAATCTATAAATAATTACTGAAAAGTATGTAGGATTATAAATGAAAAAGTATTATTTCTTAAATTTTTTTATTTTTAAATTAAGATTCATATCATTTTGCTCTTGAAAAAGTCAAAGAATTAAAAAAATGAACTTTTGCGGCCATCCAGCAATGCTATGGTATGATTTAAGAAATTGTTTCGTGACTCTTCGGATAATTATTAATACTTTTGCTAATTTTAACTGATTTCATTAATTAATTTTTTAGGTTTATCTGTTTCGTCGGATTCACCACAAAAACTTGTAACTCCTGTACAGACGCCAACACCTTCTGTATGTATTTCGCCCAAAGTGAATGGAATCACTGAGGACGTACTTTCCGTAAATTTATCACCAGTGAAACAAGTCAGTGTCAAGTCATTGATAATCGATAATTATCTGATCGATGAGGTTTCTGTCAGCACATTGGATCATGTAAATTTATATAAGGGAGAACATAATATTTGTAAAGAGAATACAGATTTAACAAAGAGCAATATTCTGTCCAGCGATATAGATGTGCCTGAGAGTGAGCGATCGCAAAGTATTCAAAGGAATAACGATAGTTTTGGTTGTTGTATTTCTGTTGCAAGTGGATTAGAGCAGACAAGTTATGTTACCGCCGAAGTAGTAATTAGTAGTTATAATAGTAGTTTAGATGATAGTGTAAAAACTAGTAGCCAACGCGAAGATGAAGAAACTCTCAGTAGTCCAGATGTGAATGAAGATCAGGAACCGCTCAGTTTAATTCTCGATGATCCCACTAGCGTGCCAGATTTACATCAAAATTTGGAGGAGGATTTTTATGATTGCGAGGCTTATAAAAATCCTGTTGAAAGTAACATCGAGAAGATACCAAATCTGCAGTTTGAAAATACTTTCCAAAATGCTGAATCGAATGTAAAATGTAACGAAACTGAGGATGTTGGACAGGATGGAACAAAGGTTAAGAAAAAATATTTCGATTTGATAATTTTGCCGGAAAACTCAACTTTTGGAAAGAGGTCGATTTCTCAAAATGATGAGGCAGAATTGGATGAGTCTGGTAATTTCCAAAACTTTACGAGCATTGATAGCTCTGCGCACCAAGAATCAAACTTGAATTGTAGATCAGAAATCACTATAGATCAGAATGATAGGAATTTAGATGCCGAAAATGAATTGAAGCTTAGCAATTTTTGCGGGGAATCTGTAGCAACAAAGAATAATACCGGAGATTGTGTTACGCAATCAAAAAATATAATTGACGATGTGTTAATTGCCAATGAAATTTCTGGTCTTGAGGTATCCAACTTTCCATTAGATTTCGTAGAGAAATTTAAGAAAATAAGTGATGGTATTGTTAAGATTGAGGAAGATTTTTCGGAGACAGACAACTTTGAAGGCAGCTATATTACTTTGCAGTCAAGTCAGCAACACAACATTTCAATCAATACGAATTCTTCACTATCGACTGTTGCTCATGATATTAGTAATCAAGACTTAACAGAATCTGAAGATTATTTATCCGTTGATTGTGTCACGAATAAAAAATCAGTGATAGAATATCTGCAAAGTGACAAACATTCAGATACGGAATTACGTAGGGCAATCACAGAAAATTCAAACTTTGGAGAATTCGAAAAAATTGACGATTTCGATGATTTTGGTGATTTTGCCGATTTTTCTAGTACGCACACTGATAAAATTTTTGGTAGAACTGAGGACTTGCCTCCAAGAATTCAAGAATCAACGAGTACACCTTACGAACAGGACGACGATTTTGGTGATTATGAGGACTTCGAGTGTACTACTGCCGTCACTGCACAAAGACAGCATTTTAGTTTGAAAGAATCAATTAGTCGGATAGAGAACAAGAATGTAAGTTTTTAATATTCAAAAAAGATTAAGTGTTACGAGTCATCACATGTCATCTTTTTCACCTTCTTTTATCTATTTTAAATTTTCTCTTCTCACCTTTTTTTATCTGAAAAAATTAAATTTTTTAACATAATGGTTGTCATTGGAATTATATCATTTATGGTCATTTCTAGCTTTGTAAGAACTTTTCTAAATTATTAAAATTTAAAAAAAAAAGTAAATGTCTTAAAGTTAAATTTTTTTTTTTTTTTTTTTTTTTTTTTTGAACATTGAAAACTACAATTTCGATGGATGTAAAATTTTTCTGTGTAATTTTAATTTTCCTTGTCTGACTAATACAAAAAAAAATATTTAAATGTATTAATTTTCAGGCTTTAAACAAGATAGAAGACATAATATCCATTATGTTTCCTCTAACTGATAAAGTTCAAGATGCCACTTTGTCGCCCCTTATTATCGAAGCAGATCAAGTTTGGAAAAGTTTGAAGAGCGTTGAGGAAACTAATGCACTATCTTACCAATGGTCTAACAGTTCGAGCAATAATATTCTTCTCAGCTCCCTGGACATCGATTCTCGAAACATTGTACATACGTTTGCTATTTCCTGGTATTAGTTCAAGCCCAAGAAATGCTTGTGTATTCCTTGAAAAATAACTTTTTATTATACCGTTTAAAAGCGGTTATCGTGTTTTCAAAATAATTACACGCTACTTCAAAAAGTAAAAGTTGTTTGTCCATTTATTCGTCAGAAAAGTTTTCTGATTTAGATTTATTACATTTTTCAGTTATTTGGGCCAAGGTGGAATCCAAACATTCCAAGATTTGCAGCTAATCTCGGTTTCTCTCCTTTAGAGCCCGTGAAAGCTTCTATTGATTCGCAGCAGATGGGCATGTCTAATGCGGGAAAAGCAAAAAATGTAATGCCTTCAGAGGTAAGCATATAAATAAAACGCTAATTTTCAGAATCGCTAAGAATATTTATAAAACTACTAGAAACAATTGGTAGCTTTTAACACTGCATCATCCTGAAATTTTAGTCAAACATAGTGAAATTCTTACAATATAAAATTCTGCCTTGGAATTTTCGCCCAATTCTTTGCGGTATAACGTAGTGGTTTTGCAACATCTACACTTGTTCCTCTTCTTTCTCTTCCGAATTTCCTTCTTAATCTTCCAAATTAGTTTCTCTGCTATGCTCATTTGTCTCTTCTGGAAATGAATGATTTTTTACAATGGAAATCTAACCAGGTAATAAAGTAATAATAATAATAATAATAATAATAAAGCTTACACTAAACTATACACGAGTATGTTCAATATAAATAATTATGCTTAAATAAATTGGGTACACAATGGATGAACACTCGTTAAAGAGGCAGTACTGCGAAGAATGCATTAAGTATTTTATGGACGATTCCAACAAACAATGTGATGCATACATTTTTAAAAAATTTTATTTCACAAAAATTTTTATTCAAAAATTTTTCCAATATTTACGAGACACATCAATTAACTAAAATTCTTGTATGCTTGCTATTAGAGAAAAATGTATAAGAATTAATAAATAACTCGAACAAACATTTTTAGCTAATAAATAATCTTTGTAAATTCTCTTATCGCACACCGTACCTTTTCAAAGGACAAATGTTTGCTCGAATTATTTACTGTTACCCCTTGTACATATAAAATTACATGAGATAATCTCTTTTTTTACTTTTAACAGGAAGTACCAGCAGCTCAATTCGACTGGAACAGTGCAGGACTCACTAATCCTTTAGAATCAAGTAAGTTCTTGACTTTCCGTCAGTACATTTCTGTTTCAAAATCTAATTTAAAAAATGTATGTTAGCCCTTAAATGTAAGTATTGCGCACTCTTTCTCCTTTCCACATGAAAATATTGTTGGTATCCTTCTCTTACTCACGTCTCTACTCTCGGTGAAACTTTTCCATATTAGCGAAAAAAGTTAGTTTTTTTCGAAAAACAGCGAGTTAACCCTGGTTGGCTGCCATCGAAAAATCTGCCCTGGCTAAACAAGACTTCAAATCGTGTATTTTTGCGGGCTTAAAATGAAGGAATTGAAATAAGTAGACAGATTTGAGGCATTCCACAGATTTCGCCATTTTTTTGTTTATTTACATTTTTTGTCTGGTAAGGCTTCAACACTCCTTAAATCATGTTTCAAATATGAAAATATTGCCAATATTGCCAATCTTTCCAACTCTATCGTGCAGGTGGTGGTTTATCTGCTCTCCTACCACTGGATTTACTATGTCCGTTTGATCCTCTACTAACACCACATTGTTCCGCACATTCCGAACCTTATCATCATGATGCTACTTGTTCCAGGAGCTCAATATATAACTGTAAGTGTTTTAGCTAGAACTCCTTAGCCCATATGCATTATGCACGTTCAGCTGTAGATTGTATCGTAGATGGCCTCAAGGTGCAGTCCCATGTCGGCAGAAAACGTCTGCTTTACGCCGACGTTTTCTGCCGACATGGGACTGCACCTTCACAGTTAATATAGGTGGTTAATAAAGGTAGTTTATAATAAGATTTCAATGAATCTGTGAATCTCGTAACGGTTCAAAAAACTTACTATTAGATAAATTCACGATAATTAAGAGACGTCTAGAGGTGGGAGCAAATCTGCTAATTGATCTAGAATTTTGAAAGTTTTGTTTTTTCTAATAGGGTTTTTTCACAATTTCAGATAAAATAATTTTTAAATACATAATTTTAATTTAAACTCAAAGTGCATTAAAAAATTTTTTTCTGCTGAGTAGTTCAACAGAAAAAAATTATTAAAAATTGAAGGCGGGAAAACACTTATTCAAATTGTTGTCACATGGATGTCACGTGACACAGAGGTTCTCATAATTATTAATATGACTATGTGGCTTTGATGGAAACTAACGAAACTTATGACTAAGGAGTAGTACACTCGAACCCCTCAAAGTTCACGAAATCCAAACCAGAGGCCCCCTCAAATTTCACCAAATTCCTTCCCTCTATAGTCACATAAATTGCACATGCGTGTTGCGTTTAAACAATATTTTTTAGCATTTTAAACTGCGCGCCAATAGCAACCAATCAGATGCACAGCGCCATGGCATGCGCAGTGGTATCACGTGCTTACTGAGAAACATGACGGTGAATTTTGAGGGAGGAATGCCGTGAAATTTGAGCAGGGCCGGAGAAAGACGTGGGTATGATGGGTAGTACTACCCACCCTAAAAATCTTAGGGTGGGTAATTATCCACGCTTAAATTTCAGTAAAATATCCGAAAAATTTACTGTTGTTTTAAATTTTTATATTCGATTTTAATAATACGCGCGCGAGCGTTCTGATATACTTGATTTATTTATAAAAAATTATGAAACACACGCCACCCCCCCTTAATCCCAGTTGATCACTACCCACGCTGAAAAAATACGTTCCGCCGGCCCTGAATTTGAGGGGTTGTGAAATTTGCGATGGTGAAATATTTGGGGTTCGAGTGTATAAAGAGACATATATCAAAGCCGTTGAAAATGTCTGACGTTTTTTGAATAATTCGTGCAGTCGTCAAGTAGAATAATTTCACTTAAGGAAGTATGGTGGGTACGGAGCTAGTCAGTTGAGAGAACGCCTTGACTTGCTATTGACTCGCGTAGTAGCAATCGTATGTTTGGCAACGTCGCCATTCGCGATTCGTCAATTCCAGTCGATTCGTTCGTTTGAATGTTCAGAACTTTTCATTTATGCCTAAACGGAGCACGTGTAGTCAATGCGACGTTGCCATACCTTCTATTCACTGACGTCACAAATATATTTACGATATAAATTATTCAATATCTTTTAATACAGGTCCTGATTGATAATTTTGAAAGCACCTATGGGTTTCTTATTTTTTTCTACGTATCTAAGAATTTTTTCATAATTTTTTCATTTTTAAATATCTTTATAATCTACGAAAACTGCATTTTCCCATAAGAACACATGTTAATTTCAATAATTAATTTCTCGGGTTTGAGGTCCTGAAGGGTCACGAAATTTTAACCATAGCTCAAGTAAGCTGTAATACGCGTTTTGTCAAAATTACAAGCAATTCTCATTTTTAATAGTCTTAGCCACCATTAGAGTTCTTAGTCGGTTATATTACTTCGAGAACGGTAACGAGAATGAGAATATAACCGAGAATATAACCGAGACTTAAATTCTCTGAGAATTTATGATGTTTGGAGAATTTGGTAAAAGAGAGATATTTATTAATTAATTAACTGATAATGTATAATAAACTGTATTTTTTACTTCTATTAGTTTATTTTTTTTTAATGAGCTTTGGAAATGAATAAAACTGTCACAAATGTATGCAGAGTATAGAGGTTATGTTAGAGTCTAACATAACCTATAAAGGGACGTTTACTATAAGATGAATTTTGTGGCTTTTATTAACTGGTAAGCTGATGTTTTGCATATTTTACAATCCTAAATAAACCTAAGCTATTAAATAACTAATATTTAACTATGTAAATAACGTAAACAATAAAAATGTTGTTAAAAATCATAAATTCTTAAATTCTCTTAAATTCCTTTAAATTCTCATAAATTCTGTCATATTCTCGGTCATATAACCCGGATTTAAATTCTCGAGAATTTAAGAACTCTAGCCACCATACTCCCTTAGGTATACACTAGCGCCTCTGTGGCCGCACTATGCATTAAAAATAGAAGCTCATGTGAATTGTGACAGATAGTGATTAGTGAGGCTACACGCATGAAGAAGTATAAGGAGACCCAACACCTGTGCTTTTAGCTGCTGAAAAGCAGGCCACAATCACAGTCCCTCTTCCTCGGATTTTCATTGCTTTAGCTACGAGAGCGCCACAGGCGGATAATGGCGGAATTACGATATCACCATATTAGCAGACGACAGATAGCAGACGACAAAATTATCGTCTGCTACTTGTCGTCTGCTGCTATAGTCAAAAGTAATTCCTCCATTTTCCGTCCGTGGCGCTCTCGTAGCTAAAGCAATGAAAATCTGAGGAAGAGGGACAACGATTTTGAGCCAAGTCTAATACATGGCGTTGCGTCTCCTTATACTACTTCATGGCTACACGGTTGTCGGGAAGCAAAAAAAAGTCAGTCTGAAACACCTAAGAAAAGTGCATGTGGCATGCTTATTTTGGTACCTATTAGGAGTGCTCAAAAATCGTTGAGATAAAATCTGATCGCAGATCCTGTTCGCGAGAAAATCACTTTTTTGTTGAGTCGAAAGTACCCAAATTCGGTTTTTTAATCCTAGTTTTTTTCGCACACATATGTGAAACTCACACAAACCGCACACAAGGGTCTGTGAGACCCAGGGCATTTTCGCGTGATGATTGCCACGCTCCTGTTGGTCCGATTTACACTTTTTTTTTTTTAATGTTCATTAGGATGTTTAGAATAAAGTTAAGTAGGTTTAGATTTATTTGAATAATTTTAAGATACCAAAAAATTGAAATATTTGGGAACAAAACTAGAAGAGGTGGTCAAAAATCGTGTTTTACAAAAAAAAAAATGTCACATTTCCATTTTTTGTTCAAATGCAAAAGTTGATATGAGGTTTTGAAGAGGACATATGGAAGTTATAAAAAAGAAAAATACGTTGAACATATTCTTTCCAAAAAGTGTATTTATTGAGCAGAATGAAAATGACCAATTTCATAAGAGGGCAAAAATGTGAAAACGAGGAGAAGAATTGCAAAAGTCATTAAATACACTTAATATTTTTATAAAAATTGTTTATTAAGTACAAATGAAGATTTCTGTAAACAAATTGTATTTAAAAAAAATATAATTTAGTCGAAAGCGGGAAAAATTAGTCGACCGAAGCTCCGCATTCCTCACATGCGAACGATCTGTGTTCATCGCACATAGGATTTTTGCATATGAAGCAACATAATTTTGTTTTCCTATCTTTTTTGAAATCGCAGAACTTGCATCGGACCCTTTTAGTAAGTATCATGGACTTTTCGCTTGCAGGAACCTCTACATTTATGAGATGGGAGATGTGAATACGCAGATCTCGACGAAGCTGTGGTACTGCAGCACGAACTCGCAAATGGGGGTTCATCAAAGCTAAAGACAGATTCATTATAAACTTGTCGCGAGACAATCGTTCATTTAATCCATTAAAATTATGCAAAATTAATGCATTAATTAATGCATAACCCATTAGTTTATTGAGTATAAATATTGTTTATTTATTTATTATTTAGTATAAATAATAAATTTAGTTATTTATTTATTCATTTATTTAACTAAAATGCATGATAATTTCATTCTCATGTTAAGAAATCTCCAAGCACACAATGTACACTTTTGAAATTCCAAAAATTGTAAACAATTGTTATTGTTTAGAAACAAAAAGTTATACAATTAACCTAAAATCACTTCAAAATGTTAACAAAGGTGAAAAAACGCTAAAATAACAATACACTTACCTTGAGCAATTTCAGCGCCAAACCGCACACATATAGGGTCTGTGAGACCCATCGCCAACCTTTAGGTTATTCCTGTTCGAGCCTGTTCGACAAACTTGGATCATGCGTTCAACTACCTGGGTCGATAGGCAGGACCTTAAACTGAATTAACAGGGGGGCGAGAAGTGTCGCTTCGAAAAATTGTGGAGGGGAGCGACGAAAGTAATTTTTTGACTGGGTCTGATAGACCCAGTGTGCGGTTCTAGGGTTAAGAATATCTCCTCAGGGATGTATTTTATCACAAAAGTTGTTCTGATATGAATTAAATTAAATTGCTTTCAAAATATGCCATGGAACTTTAAAAAATATCCTTTGGTTACAGAGATACAGCGCACTTTAGTGAAGTCAATTAGTAGAAAAAATCGGCTTTTCCGAGATAACTTCTCAGAAATTTAATCTATCTATAATATGATTATCGGTGTTGGTAGAGGACTCAATTACCTTCAAAATAAGCACCTGAGCGTTCAAAAATGTTCAATAGCCACTGAGATATAGTGTCTCAAAGTTGAACCTTTTTGTCACTTTTCGCGAAAATCGTTGAAAATAAATTTTTCAAAAGTTTCTCATGTCTTAAGGTGCTAAAAAAAAAATCGACTCAAAATCTGAAAAAATTTTATTTGTATGCAAATCATAGTGATTGCTCTTATGATCTTGTTTCGTCTTCATGATGCGATTTTTTGGAATAAAAATGAAAATTATATATAAATAACTTGGTTCCTTATGACAAAACAAAACAAGCATTGCCTAGGTGACTCCATACAGTTTTCTTTTGTTCTTAGACACAGATTAGAAACTTTTTTTTTTTTTTTTTTTAAAAAATTCTTTTTTACAATTTTTTTCGAAAAAAATGACAAAAAGGTTCAACTTTGAGACACTATATCTCAGTTGCTATTGAACATTTTTGAACACTCAGGTGCTCATTTTGAAGGTAATTGAGTTCTCTACCAACACCGATAATCATATTACAGATAGATTAAATTTCTGAGAAGTTATCTCGGAAAAGCTGATTTTTTCCACTAATTGACTTCACTAAAATGCGCTGTATCTCTGTAACCAATGGATATTTTTTAAAGTTCCATGGCCCATTTTGAAAGCAATTTAATTCTATACAAATCATATCGGAACAACTTTTATGATAAAATACATCCCTGAGGAGATATTCGCTAAAATCGATTTTCGGTATTTATGGCCTACTGATATACGCTCTATCTCGGTAACCATTGGATATTTTTTAAGGTTCCATAGCCCATTTTGAAGGCAATTTAATTCTCTACAAATAATATCCGAACAACTTTTGTGATAAAATACATCTCTGAGGAGATGTTCTTAAAAAACCGATTTCTGGTACTTTCGACTGAACAAAAAAGTGATTTTCTCGCGAACAGGATCTGATCAGATTTTGTCTCAACAATTTTTAAGCACTCCTAGGTTCCAAAAAAAGCATGCCACATTCACTTTTCTTAGGTGTTTCAGACTGACTTTTTTTTTCTTCCCGACCACCGTGTCTAGGAGTCTTTTATCGTTTACATTACTGTTGAAAAACTAAAAATGATAAAAAGAATAAATAATAAGAAAGGGAATCCATTGAAACCCCAAAACAGAAATTTTAAATATTACATTCCGTCCAGCAGAGGCGCTGAAGTAATCTTAAGTGAAATTATTTCACTTCGGAACTGCACGAATTATTCCGAAAACCTACGATTAATCCAGGTCGGGTTCCCAGCTTTAGATATGTCTCCTTATACTACTTCATACTTATGACAAAGAGGTTCGTAATAGAGGTGTGCATTCGTTTCGATCGAATTTTCAGTGTAAATTAGTACTTTTTTGCCCACGTGTAGAACACTGAATTTTTTTTAATTGAGTTTAATTCTAAAAGAGGTTGAAGCTTCTAAGCTCTCTTCGAACGTAATATTTCTCGAAATCGAAATTACTGAGTTGGATTTGAAATTAAATCCATTTTCAATTTTGGATCGAATTTAAAATTCAACCAAAATCGAAAATTCGACTTAAGACGAATTTTAAATTCGATCCAAAATTTAAAATGGATTTAATTTAAAATCCAATTGAGTAATTTTTATTTCGAGAAATATTACGTTCGAAGAGAGCTTAGAAGCTTCAATCTCTTTTAGAATTAAACTCAATTTAAAAAAATTCAGTGTTCTAAACGTGGCCCAAAAAGTACAAATTTGCACTGAAAATTCGACCGCAACGGATGCACACCTTTAGTTCGTAAGTATGTATTCTCAAATCTTTTGAGAATATTTACGAAGTCACAATTACTCTTGAAATACTCCGATACCATAAATATATCTACTTTCGGTAGATTTCCGCTATTGGCTTTTACGAAACCCTCGTTTGGCATTTTTTTAAACAATATTTTGCGACGTGCACATAACCAAAACAAAATATCGGCAGAGAAAAACATATTTGAGAATCACTGACACATAAGCTGTGATTGGTCGAAAATCCAACCTCTATGACGTCAGAGTGGCTGGCCCTCCAATCGAAATCGTGATAGAAAATTCAAATTTCAACATTAAATTAAAAATAGTAAACAATATGCAAAAAATATTTTATAGGCGTATTTAAAATTAGAATTTTATAAACTATAAGATCCATTCATTGGATAACTGATATCTAACTTTGGAAACAACCCTATTATTAAAGTACGATTTCTGTTTGCTTTTGGTACATATACAGGGTGTCCCATTTTAATGTATCATCAAAATTAAAATTGAGACAAAAGTTGTTCAAAAAAGAGGGGGTCGTTTAACGGCACTATTGATTTTAACCTTGAGGTCAATTTTCAAGGTCAAATTATGGTCGAGACCCTTTTTTAAATAGTAACCCCTATTTTTGACTGCGGATTTAAAATGAGCAGAAAATTTCACTTCAAAATAGTGACTAATAGACTAATAGATCAAAATGGGACCGATTTTTTAGCCATTTGACCTTGATTTTTAAATTTTCTAAGGTCACTATTTTAACGTGAAACTTTCCGCTCTTTTCAAATTCACAGTCAAAAATAGGTGTTTCCATTTAAAAGAAAAAAGGTCTTGACCTTCATTTGACCTTGAAAATTGACCCCAAAGTCAAAATCAATAGTACCGCTAAATGTCCCCCTCTGTTTTGAACAACTTTTGTCTCAACAATTTTTTTGTAGATTGAATATTTTAGAAAATATTTGGGGTGATACATTAAAATGGGACACCCTGTATAGTTTGGTAAACATACAAAATATACTTTAGGGATGCCTAAAAAATAAACGAAAACCTAAAAAAAAAAACACACCTATTGCCGTGCCTATTGCTTAATAATATTCAATTGCAAATTAAGGTCAGGCAGTAACTACGTTTTTCTAGCCGATAAAAAGTATAGATTTAACTTTATAGTTGAAACAACTTTCAGTAAGACATTTTTTCCTAACTATTGAAGAAAGATTTCTGGAAATATTCAGAAAATTGTGAAAATGGGCGTCCACACCGAAAAAAAAAGTTCATGAAATTTTATAGATTTTTTATCCTGTAGTAGAGGACACGGCGGGTAGTTTAATAAAACTTAATATCTTCTTGGTTTTACATTATGTTGAACTATTCTACGAAAAACGTAGAACAGTTCTAGAAAATCTAAAACTCCAGCTAATATAAAATTTATACCGAAGAAATCTCGAAACTTTATAGAACAATCCTAGAAAACGATAACCGATTTTGCGGCGAAAAAATTAATGTTTTATATAATTATTATTACACAATTATTTATTATTGCACAATTATTTATTATTACACACACAGTCACTATACTATTTATAAACGCACGCTATGAAAATTTTTATTATTCGCCGCGGGTTTGAACCCAAACACTTTCGCATCACACTCTTAATTCCTAATGTATGCCTATAGCATCGCAGCTAAACCTAACTTGAAATACAAAACAAAAAATCTAAGATATAAGCGGGAGACGCGAAGAATGTCGCTACCTGTGCACGAAACGAGTTCGCAGCTCATTTTCTAGGACTCAGTTCTATAAATCTTATATTAAAGTAGTTCACAAACACTCAATACCTCAAATGTGATTTCTACGAAACTTTTCAACATTTTTTCATGAATTTCTCTATATATTTCATATGGAACTTTTTTAAATTGGACTTAAATGTAAAGTTTACAGAACTTTTGTAGAGTTTTTCAGATTTGTTCTACATTAAATACTGAAAGTTATACAAAATTTATTAAATTTGTTCAAGGTTCGCTCTCATCCCCGAGTAAAGCAATAGTTCAGGAAAGATTAATGAACTTTTTTTTTCCGTGCACCCTAATGGCACACGATACATTTTTTTCGACCTAAAATAGCACATTATGAAACTTTAAAAAAATCGTGATATGGGAAGAAAGTGGTCTACTGGCAAAGGTTCGGTCATGCCTAAGTGCTGTGTGTGGTGTTATGGTAGCCTACCCCTTAAATAATGTAATGGAATATGGAGTACTTTATTATTTTGAGCTTCGAAAAAATTTCTAAAGTTTTATGAAAATGACTTATATGGGCACTTCCACGAAAAGTGTCATTTTTCTGTCACCGTTGTATTATAGGCAAATATAAACTTAAAATACAAGTTAAACCAGACAAAAATTTACAGACAAACTCCCTGAAAGAGAAACAAAAGCTTACAGTCATTACAGAAACCCTCATAAAAAGATATATCATATAATCGGTGAATAATAAATTCCCAAAAATACCTGTGTAATATTTGTCACCACCTACGAATTGAGTGTTTTGCATGCTCACAGCTTTTCCGCTCAAGGTTTGAAAATTCTAAAAAAATCATGTTATATTAAACTCTATATCTCGGTCCGGGACTGTTTATTCAGATATTACAAAATAAAGATAAAATTTTTTTTCATTAAGGAGGAACATGCGCCAGGTGAAATAAAAGATTTTTGAATGCCCTTGAAACATGTTAAAGTTATATTAATTCCACGTCATTTAGAATTTTTTTAGAATTTTTTACCGCTTAGTATAAAAAATATAAGCATTTACATCAACATTGTGTCTTATGGAACTAACCTAGCATAATCAGCAAGCATGTTGATGAAGCTCTTTCCTTAGATACGTTTTTCGATAGCTCCTATTTCCTGGTGAAATTGTTCACCTTGTTCGTCACTCATCTTGCCCAGATTTTCCGGAAAGAAATTCAAATGTGAGTGCAGGAATTAAGTGGATCTTTATCGACCTGTTGCAGTCCATTTTCTCGTATGCAATCAAAAATTCGAGCACGACTTCAACATGATCAGGGCTCTTGTTATTTCCAAAGAAATTCTCACTCAATAACATGAAACTCTTCCATGCTAGTCTTTCCACTGCATTCAATTTGCTCGCGAATTCCTTATCTCGCATAAATTTCCAAATCTGAGGCCCTACAAGGATTCCTGAAATTAACAATTTCAACAATTGTTGATTATCAATGTTGTTCAACAATAACAGAGTGAATTAGTTTCATATATTTTTTTGAAGAGCTTTCGTTGTTAATTTCAGGAATCATTGTCGGGCCTCAGATTCGGAAACTTATGCTAGATGAGGAATTCTCGAGCAAGTTGAATGCAGTGGAAAGAAAAGCATGGAAAAGTTTCATATCATTGTGTGAGAATTTCCTAGGAAATAACAAGAGCCCTGATCATGTTGATGTCGTGCACGAATTTTTGAGTGCATACGAGAAAATGGACTGCAACATGTCGATAAAGATCCACTTAATTCCTGCACTCACATTTGAATTTCTTTCCGGAAAATCTGGGCAAGATGAGTGACGAACAAGGTGAACAATTTCACCAGGAAATAGGAGCTATCGAAAAACGTTTCCAAGGAAAGAGCTCCATCAACATGCTTGCTGATTACTGCTGGTCATTGAAACGAGAAACCAGTGATGAAGCATACAAACGGAAGAGATCGAGCAAGCATTTTTGACTGAATGTTAATTACCATATTAAGTTTCTCAAAATCTCAGATTTGAAAAAAATTTTATGGGGGAGTTATGGGGGTGGGAAGAAAAATCGAAAAATATTTTTTTCTCAAGAACGGCTGGGCTAATTTTTATGGGAAAAATGTATGTTATGTGTTTCGGTAGGGGGATATTTTAGAAAAATTATGGATTTTTTTTTTTTTTTTTCAAAAAAAGAGTCAAAAAAAATTTTACAAAATTTTTTTGATTTTTTTTTTTAATAGAAAGCTTTTGCAGCACACCCACCATTTTTTGCCTAAAAATACTTTAAATTGTTCTGAACAATGTGCCCCAGGTTTAAAATTAATTGAAGAGGTAGAACAGGGTGAAAAAAATTAAAAATCTTCAGCGTACAGCGTTAAGTGCACCTCCCACAGTAGGGCGAAATGAAAAAATGATGTTCAAAATAACTTCTAGGTTGCAATTCTTAATCGATTTTCAATTCCTTTTTCTAAAAAAATTCAGCATTAAATTCTTAAAAGATGTTTTCAGGCCGATTTTTGAATTTTTGTTTGTTTAAAAAATTAATGAGCTGCAAATAGCGAAAAAAATGTGCTAATTTTTTGAATTTTTATTTTTAATTCTCTGTGCAAATTTTTCTCACAATCAGTGGCATTAGGCCTCAGGTTTGATGCAAAAGGGTCGGTGGAAGAAAAACAATAGTTGACATGTCAAGTTATTTGTCATATACAAATATCAACAACAAATAATCAGTATGATGGATTACGTTGTTTTTTTAAATATATTTATGCATCGAAATCGCTCATTTAGAGCAAAAAGGTGAAATGTGATTTCGAAAATGTGGTATGCGATATTGTTTATAAATTTATAAACAATTATTATAAACAAATGCATGATTTGAACACTTTTTGCCAGAAACGAATCGAATTTTCTTTCGATCGTCTTCGAATCTCATTGCCTATGATGAATATCGATGTATTTTGTCGTCCGATATCATTGTTAACTTTTGAAACAATTAAACAATTATTATAAACAAATGCATGATTTAAACAGTTTTAGGCAGAAAAGAACCGATTTTTCTTTCGATTGTCTTCGAATCTCATTGACTGTGATGCACATTGATGTATTTTTGTCATCCGATATCATTTGTTAACTTAATGAACAATTATTATAAACAAATGCATGATTTGAACAGTTTTAGGCAAAAAAAAACGAATTTTCTTCCGATTGTCTTCGAATCTCATTGCCTGTGATGCTCATTGATGCATATCTGTCATCACACTTTTCGTGGATATGCCCATATACACTTTCTGTTTAATCTATCAGTGCTTTATTATTTATACAACTAGACATGAAGCACTAGTCCTACAACTTGAGAAATTGGTTTTCAAATTATTCTCAAGTTCATTACGCATTGCCTTGCAAATAATGGAAGACATATCTGTAATTTGAATAATACACCTTTCACTTTTTTTATTAGGTGCGCAACTAAGTTCTCGCTGTTTGTCAATAGATGGCTACAGCAGTAAGTGCTGGTCGATTTTGACATATCTAAAGCGTCATGAACCAAGCTTAGACATATGGTAAACAAATCGCTTTGACACATTATTGATTTTATTTTTGCGATATACACTTTTGGTTATGTGAAAATGTCTGATTTTGTGCCAAATAATCGTCATTTGCGGGAAGTGTTGATTTTCTTCTTGCATTCAAAGAAAACGGCGGCTGAAGCGCATCGAGAGCTCCAAAAACTTTACAGAGATGCTGCTCTAAGCGAAACAACGTTCCGTGATTGGTTCCGTCGGTTCAAAGATGGTGATTTCGATATTGACGACCGTCCGCGTGAAGGAAGGCCAAAAACCTTCGAAGACGCTGAACTGGAGGCATTGCTTGATGAGGATCCATGCAAAACGCAAGAAGAACTTGCTTCAGCATTAGAAGTTACCCGTCAAGTCATTTCCAAGCGATTGCATGCGTTTAAAAGTAAGGAACTTGGGTTCCTTATGATTTGAAGCCAAGAGACGTTGAGCGTCGTTTCTTCGCCTGTGAACAACTGCTTCAGCGGCAAAAAAGGAAGGGTTTTCTTCATCGCATCGTGACGGGTGATGAAAAATGGATTCATTTTACAGCAACCCAAAGAGAAAAAAATCTTGGGGACTGCCCGATCATGCTCCTACGTCGTCGGCTCGGCCGAATATTCACGCTGCGAAGGAAGGTTATGCTGTGTATTTGGTGGGACCAGGTCGGTGTTATTTATTATGAGCTGTTGGAACCGAA
>CAJFCP010000611.1:21979-36294 GCA_904066005.1 Synergus itoensis | reverse complement strand
TACATAGGCGTAAACATCGCGCAGGTAAAAGTGTGAGGCAACGATATGAACGTGGAATTGCTCGCACTTTAAGAATTGTTTGTCTAGAAACTGTTCCAGTTTTAAAGAATAGCCTTCCGATTTTGGGCGAACAGTCTGTTTCTAGCTCGGTGACAAATGAAGAACCAGAGCAAACTTTCGAAGAATTCTTACAGTCAATGGAAGAATTAGTAGAGTCTATAAATTAGATAAAGTTTTTACAAATAAATTGAATTAAGAACTGGGCTTTCAAAACTGGGCCCTAACTTGATTTAATTTAATGTTTTAAATATTGAGAAAAGATTCAAATCAGCAACGTTTAGCCAATTCATGATTGGTTAAAAGAATGGGCTTTCAAAACTGGGCCCTAACTTCGATTAGTCTGTATTGGCGGACCGTAGTTGATTTAATTACATTATAATGTCCAAACTTCCAACTAAGAGCAGTTGTTCAAAGAAAAGAAAACACCGAGCTGGAAGACAAAGACGAGAAAGAATTGCATTGGCTCAAATTAGAGATAAAGAAAGGATCAAAGAATCTGAGCAAGCGCGAGAGTTAAAAATAAAAGGCAATCATACAGAAAACCCATTCGCAGATTTCTCTAAATATTTCGAATCGTTGTTGGAAAAATTAGAGCAACGGATTAATGGTTGATTTATACAAGTTTTAAGGCTGAAGTTGATATTTACAAATTGTTTAAATGCCTCCTCAAGGTTTTGCACCAATATCTATACCGACATATCAAAAGCCCACGGGTATTACACTTTATTCGCAGTCTTTACGTAGAGGTAATGTCCGTCTAACATTGCACAGGGAAGGTTCACTTAGTTATATTCCTGAAAGTGAATTAAATATAGAATTTCGAAGGCATCAGACAGTTGTGCATGAACTTGGGTCACTCACAATTGAATGTATAGGCACAGTACTAATAGGAATAGATGACCAAATTATTGAGTTTGAGATCATCTCCACTAGAACTCCAATAGAACACCCTGTTGTTGAAGGAATACTTGGTATTGATGCCATCGAGCGTTTGGGGATTGATTAGGTCCATTGTTTAATTTGATTTTTACTCTTGCGTAATAAGGTGGAGAAAGTGCACACATACCTTTTATACTATTATTATAAGTTTGACTCTGTGGTCTAAAACCCGAAGTTTTAACATGAATAATAAAGAAAGGGATGCTTTAGTCCACGAGGAGGAGCAAGTTGAAAGGGAAAATCCAAACATAAGCACCGAAAGGGTACGCTTGAATAATCATGAAACGCGACCCGATTTAAACGCGTCATCTGTAGCCGAAATGTATAGTTCGCGGGCGGATATCGGTTTTCAACCAAGTACTCGACCTACACGCCAAACACCAATAACAAGTGCAGGTCCAAATGAGCAATCTGATAATGCGGCGATGCTTGTTGCTCAATCCATTGCAAGCACCTTGGCTATTCAACAGGCTAGCTCTCATATTCCTCAATTTGATGGTAGGAACATCGCAATCCGAGATTTCATACAAGACATAGTTAACGCGGCTTCTTATGTTCCGGTTTCTAGCGAAACATCTTTAATTACATCAGTGTTAGGAAAACTCTCGGGTCCAGCCCGTGAATGTACACGTAACAAAACTTTTGAACACATAACTGACTTGATTGATTTATTAAAGGAGCGTTTTGCACCAGGCAGACCCTTCGAGTACTATTTTGATGAAATCTACCATTTGGTAATGAAAAAACGTGAAAATGTGAACGAGTATTATGACCGTTTACAGTCTTATATTGGGGGTGCAACGGCATCTTTAATGGCTGCATATTCACATGAAATAGCAATGAACACCATGATTCCAGTGAATAAAGCGGCACTCCGGGCATTCATTAGAGGGTTACCAGATGATTTGTCAGCACAAGTAGATGCTAGAGATCCAAAGACAATAAAAGACGCGTTTAAATTTGCAAAGCATGCAGATGAGAGAAGAAATGCAATCGGCCCTTCTTTTCACAATTCCTATCGTGTAAATCATCAATCACGACGGGATGATTACCAACAAAGGGAAATTGACTCTTACAACGATCCTCGTACGAATCATCATCCTGCAGAGGAGTTGAAATTGTATGATAATTATGAGTCCAAAAGAAGATATTCAAACGATTATGGCCGTGGTAGTAATTCCCCAAACAACTATCGTTCTCCAGAACGATCGAGTAATCAAGGATATTATAATAGTCACTATTCTCAAGAACGACGAAGATCTCTGAGTCCAATGTACTCACGTGATAATAGAGGAAACAACTCTGTTGTCTCTGGAATACTGCGGAGACCAGGAATTGAATCGCAGTATCAAAACGAATCCAGGGGTAACTCGAAAAATTATCAGTTAGGTGATCAGTTAGGATACCCTCCGACACATGCAAACGCTTATCCAGCCCATCCAGGTGGTTATGACACAACGCCGCGTTCTTTTTCGCCCGGTAAAACAAATAGAAATGAAGCTTTAAACTTCGAGCGTTCTCGACGGGAAGGCGCGACGTCGAGCCAGTCGAACCAAGAGCGCCCCACAACAGTTCGATTTTTGGAGAACCAGTAGCCCATTATATCGGTACGAATGTGACCGAATCACCAGTTGTTAAATTGGATGTTCCAAATTTGTGCTGTGGTTACGGGAAGTTCCTTGTAGATACTGGGGCTGATGTAAATCTCGTCAAGATATCATCCCTTAACAAACATACACCTGTGTTTAAGGAGGAGATTTCCATCATTACTGGGGTTACTCTAAACCGAACGTATACTTTAGGAACTTGTGATTTAGAAATAGAAGGAAAGTTTAGAAAATTCCACGTTGTCAGGAATAATTTCCCTATTTCCGTACATGGTATTTTGGGACGCCCCTTTTTGAGACAAGAAAGATCTAATATATCATTCCATCATAATGCATTGATAACCCAGTCAAGGCCCATCGACCCCATCCCTTTTATTGATCCTGAATCAATAGGAGCAAGAATAGAGCAGGCTCCTGAAATTAAGAAAATTCCTAGAATACTCTCTATCAAGGCTCGAACTGTTCAGCAGGTTCCAATACAGCTGCAGGAAACAAAGCTATCGGAGGGATATCTACCCTTGATAAAATCACATGAGGGGGTGTATCTCGGAGAGGCAATAGTTTCCAATAAGAATGGTGTTTGTCAAATTTTAGCAGTAAATACAAGAGAAGATGACATTGATATCGATATCTCTCCTCAAGAGCTATTTCCATTCGAGTATAAACATCTTTCTAATGAAAATAGTTCAAATTATGAATCTGATGAAGCAGTATTGGAAGCTAGAGTCGAAGAAGCACTCAAGAAAGTTCCATTGGAGCATCTTAATCCAGAGGAACTGAAATATGTTCAAAAATGGATTAAGAGCGGTATTGACTGTTTCATGCTATCCACTGACAAGCTACCCTCTACTCATTTAGTAAAACATCGTATTCCAACCATTGATAATTCTGTTATTAATATCAAGCAATACCGACGACCTCAAGTACAAGAGGCGTTAATGGATGAGCATGTAGCTAAATTACTTGAAAATGATATCATTACTGAGTCAAAATCACCATACAGTTCTCCTTCTTTAATTGTGAGAAAGAAGCTTGATTCCTCGGGAAAGATAAAATGGCGAATCGTCACCGATTTCCGCGCTTTGAATGACAAGACAGTAGGAGATGCGTATCCTTTACCCAATATAACTGACATTTTAGATCGTCTTGGAGGTGCTCAGTATTTTTCAGTTCTGGATTTAGCTTCAGGTTATCACCAGATTGAAACTGATCCGGTAGACCAACCGAAAACTGCTTTTTCAGTAGGACGGGGGCATTATCAATACAAACGAATGCCCATGGGTATAAAAAATGCCCCTGCCACTTTTCAACGCCTGATGGATCAGGTTCTTTCAGGAATGCAAGGTACCGAATTATTTGTGTACCTTGACGATATTGTTATCTTTTCACAAAATTTAGAAGAACACGATAAAATAATCGAGAGATTATATTCTCGCCTTAGAGCAGCTAACCTTGTTCTCCAACCTGAGAAATGTGAGTTTTTGCGAACTGAAGTATCTTATTTGGGACACATTATCAGCAAGGAAGGAATTAAGCCTGATCCTAAAAAGCTGAAAGCCCTTAAGAAATTTCCTGTTCCCCGTAACGTAAAATCGATACGCGAATTTTTGGGAATTGCTGGGTACTACCGCAGATTTGTCAAAAACTTCGCTAAAATCGCTAAACCACTTTTCAATTTATTAAAAAAGGATCAACCTTTTCACTGGTGAATCCTAGAAAGAAAACGTTTTCGCAAACTCAGAAGAACACTATGTCGTAGTCCAATACTACAATATCCTGATTTTGAGAAAACTTTTCGCCTAACCACAGACGCTTCGGACGTGGCAGTCGGGGCCGTATTAACTCAGGAAAGGGAAGGGATGGACCTGCCTATTGCTTTTTATTCTAGAGTCTTTAACGGTTATGAAAGTGCCTACGACAAAACCGAGCGTGAATGTTTGGCCGTGATTTACGCACTCGAAAACTTCCGCCCCTACCTTTATGGTAGAAGGTTTGTACTGTCTTGTGATCATGAACCATTGCGATGGATTCACGCAACTAAAGCACCAGTTGGAAGACTTTCAAAATGGTATATGCAACTCAAGGAGTACCAATATGACTTTGAGTGCAAGCCAGGAAAAATAAATCGCTGGTTACCAGGAATATCCTCTAACCCAGTTATAGATAGTGGAACCCCTGACTCTAGTGATGATGAATCATCGCCAGAAGAGGACACTGATCCACTAGAACAGGAAAAAGGAAAGTATCTAAATCAAACAAATTTTCCCTCTCATATCCGTTCTTTGGGAATAACAGTTTATCCTTTGAATACTCGAGACAGAGCTGCAAAACAAGCAGCCAAAGAAGGTATTAAACAAAGCTTTCCTAAAAGAAGAGAACGGTTTCCTTCAGATCCTACTGGTAAAACTGCGACTAAAACCTCAGGCTCTTCTATACTCAAGAAAGCAACTTCTAGTATATCCACAAGCACTTCCACTACTACGGGGCTACCTGTTTCAAAAAAAGATAGCTCTTCACAAGGTTCAAGTTCGGGTGCGTTTGTTGATCCCAAGAAATCTACATTAGTTGAAGTAAGACCTTTGATCCCTGAACAAAGAAAACGTGGACGGCCCGCAGGATCAAAAAGTAAAACTGCCCAAAGCAAATTAATAGAAAAACCAAAATTAAATGCGAGTACTATAGCAAGTAGACTTCGAGCAAGAAGGGATACAGTTCGAAAACAATACGGTGAACCTAAAACACCTGACCATGACGCCGAGCATGATGAATCTGAATTATTATCAGGTAAATCTAATGTGACCGAGTTAGAATCAGAAGAATCTTCTGTTGACACGGACTCGGATCCTCCAGTTGTACGACGGAGGTTTAGCGTGTTACCTAGCCTTGATATTCCGACAGTAACAAACAAATATAAAAGTCCTCCAAAAAGTGCTCCTCCGGACCCACCATATGTGCCACAAAAGGACACAATGATGAGTACTTTTTTGGAAGCCACCGATCATCGAAATAATACACTGAATCCCGATGATATTTTGATTAATGTAAGTTCCCCACCTGACATTAGTGAAGGTGAAACCTCTGAAGAAGATTGTAAATCTAAGGATGTCGATCCTGGTTTCTCTCAAGAGTTGCAGAAATCCTTCTCAAAATTTGATCAGTCACTGGCAGGACACTCATCTTGGTTCTGGGATTCTAAAGATCTACAAGTAGAAGAGGAAGTTGAACTTTTGTCAGACCCTGATAATGACCAACCTGTTGATGAATTAGACTCTGAAGCAACAATAGATCGCGTGATTAGGGAGCTCAACGAGATACGTGAGCTCGTCGATAAACCAGAAGGAGACCTTAACTCTGAGGAATCAGACAATGATCCTGCGAACGATGAAGACATCGATCAAGAAAAAGATCTGTCTCCTTCCCCTGAACAAGCAGAATTAGAAACAGTGCAAGTGGATCCGATTTCAGATACAACTGCCAGATCTGTGGTCACACAAATACCAAAAAGGGGAGTAACTTTTGCTACTCCTCTTTCCAAAATTGGTCCCAAAGCACGTTCTACTCCTTATTCTAGGAATCTAGGTAAGACTGATGCTTTGGTAGAAGAAGTTGAGGATGATGATGGTACTCGAAGCCCAACAAAGCAAACAACAATAAGGCAACCAAGACGATTACAAACAAAAGAGTACACCACCGTTTGTAAATTGCCTACTCCAGTTGTTTCTATTCAAGCCCCGGCAAGTCCACCCGGAGCAAACCCTTTAAATTTAAATGTAAAAATGCCTTACATAGATAATTTCGAATTTATCCAAAAAGGTTTAAGTGATGATAATATGAATGTACGAATAAAACCAAACCTTGTTGAAAGAACACTCAAACTGGATAGCTGTCGCGAATCACTAACGTACAAGAGAGACAATTATGTCCATTTTTTATCTGCAGATTGTGAACCTGTGACTCCTATTTTTAAGCTGCTTATAGCAATAGGCAGTATCGATGTCGGAGAATTAAAATTTGTAAAACCGAGAAAAGGTCAAATACTAGCAACCAAACGAGGACGCTATAAGATATATTCTGTGGTCGTAAAAGAAAAGCATTATGATCCTTTGAATATAATTGACCTAGAGCAGGGTTTACAAAATCTTTTAATAGCACTAAAGAAAGACCGAGTTGAACATTTCCGTATCCCGCGTTACGTTGATTTTTGCGACGAGCTGTCGCGAAACATGTTCTTTGATTTATTACTAAAGAATTTTAGTAACAGTGGAATTAAATGCACTGTTTGTTACGGCAAAATTGAAGTTCCACCGAAAGAAGAACGACCGAAAATAATCGAAGAATGCCATAATAGTACGATCGGAGGTCATAAGGGGGTTACAAAAACATACAGAAGGATTCGCGAAAGGTATACATGGCCAGGGCTTAGAGGGGAGATTACAGAATTTATCAGAAAATGTAACAACTGTGCTGAAGAAAAGTTAACGCGTGCTTCGACACGTGAGCCAATGCTCATTACGGATACGCCTTTGGATACTTTCGATAAGGTCTCTCTTGATACCGTGGGTATACTGCCAACCACCCCTGATGGGAACCGCCACATATTAACTATGCAAGATCAGTTAAGTAAATATTGCATCGCGGTCCCAATTCCAAATTTACATGCAACCACAATGGCACATGCGTTAGCCACAAATTTGTTTGCGGTATATGGAGCACCGCGATGCATATTAACGGATAACGGTAAATCATTTATCAGTAGGCTATGGCATAAACTCGCTAAAATCTTTAACGTTACTCAAGTTGCAACATCTACCTATAGGCCTCAAAGCAATGGTGCACTCGAAAGGAGTCATATTGTTTTGACAGAGTACATTAAAGCCTACGCCAATAAGTACGATGACTGGGATCGACTACTTCCCTACGCTATGTTCGCGTACAACACATCCGTACACGAGGCCACAAATTTTACACCGTACGAAATTGTTTTCGGCCGCGTAGCGCGCACTCCTTCTTCTTTCCCAGATGAAAGAAGAATGGAAACGTATGGATCATATTTGCGAGAATTGATTACACGTTTGCACGAAATACGCCAATTGGCCGCTAAAAACTTAATAATCGCTAAACAACGCTCTAAAGTTCAATACGATCGTAAAGCGAAACCTTTAAAAGCAAAGGTGGGCGATTATGTAAGAATACTTATAGATAGAAGATCAAACAAGTTTGATCCGTACTATGAAGGTCTATATGAGGTTATAGGATTTACTGAAGGACACAATGTTCTTTTAAAAGGAGAAAACAATAAGATTTTCACGAAGCATACGGATAAATTAAAGTTGGCATTTTTGTGACTAAATAGTACCCCTTTGCAGGTCTCGGAAGAGGGATTTTTAATCGATGAAGAAGGTTATACCCATGTATATACCGACGGAGCTTGTTTGAAAAATGGTAGATCTAATGCCAGTGCAGGGATTGGTGTTTGGTTTGGGGAAAATCACCCGTTAAACGTTTCAAAACACGCGATAAGTAGGCAAACGAATAATTCCGCTGAAATTGAAGCAGCTATTGTAGCATCACGTCAAGCAAAGAAGGCTGGAATTAAGCGATTGAAAATTCATACGGATTCTCAGTTTCTCATTAACGGCTATACCAAATGGCTACCAAAATGGGAGGCCAATGATTGGAAGGCAGTTAATAAACATCCTATTATAAATAAATTAGTATTTGAAAAATTAAAAGATTCCATTCAATCATTGGATATTCAGTGGTGTTATGAACCTGCTCATATGGGGCAATATGGTAACGAAAAAGCAGACGAACTGGCGCGAAAAGGGTCCTTGCTACAGAGTCAAGCTTAGATTTAAATCCATTGTAGAAAGGAGCTCACCAAACTCTTTTTAGGTTAACCAATTCACGATGTATGGGGTCTTATGGATTGTTTTGGGAGGATCTATCATCTTTTCATCCTTTTCAACATCCCAAGAAGAAGGCGAGGTATTCTTTAACACCCTATTCACAAAAAGTACCAGCCTATACTACGAGAAACTGGCTCCGTTGCAGTACGTGGCAGGAATATGGCGAGCCACAATTTTTCTAGAAACAACGAAATCACAGGGGTTCCTGATTCAGTATAAACAAAAATTACAGTTATCTCTGAACCACTGTCTAGAAAACGAACAATTCAATTGCTACAAATTATTAAACTTCAATCATCTACAACGGAAATTAAGTATGGCACATCATCAACAAGTTGAGCTTCAGGATGCAATAGATGAACTAATGGAGTATACTAACGCCCAGTCGACACCCGATCTACAACAAAGTTTCAAAAGAAGACGCCGAACGGTCCCATGGTTTGGATTTATAGGAAAATTAGCAGGACCTGCGATAGGAGTTTTAAATTATGAAGACGGTGAACGGTACGAAAATGCAATAGAAGAACTGAATAAAGCTCAAAACAACATGTCCAGACTCATGGGTGAACAAGCTCATGTAGTTAGGTCTGAATTGCAGAAACTACACCAACTTGCAGAACAACGCAATGTGGAATTGATTCAACTAAAAAAACAACTGGCAAACGTTTCAAATAATTTCTTTTCATTACAAGACATCTTGGCTCAAGAGAATTATACCTCAATAATGGAACAAATATCTATGACGCTAGGATTCAGTCTGGATGAGTACCAAAGAATTATGGAACGGACGATATCAGTAGTCCATGCAGCTCGAGAAGGAACGTTGCATCCAGCTTTGATTACAACTAAGCAACTATCAGCCATCGCTAGAGAAGCCCAAGATCAAATGCCGAATTTAGAATTTCCCGTTCCTTTACCTCGAGTAAATCTACCTGATTTGACGAAAATATCTGCCGTTTCTTTACGAATGCAAAATGGAAGATTAATGATAGCTTTGGACATCCCGCTACTAGACCGAACGAAGTACCAACTTTACCAAATACACCAGATTCCGGTAAGCCAAAGGGTAATAGACAACAATAACAGTACGGGAAGAGCCTACATTATACCTCGAACCCCCTATTTGGCAATGGATGATGATAAAAGACACTATATACATATAGAGCAAAAATTTCTCCAATCATGTGAATTACTTCGTGGGAAATATATATGCCATTCGGTACAAGCAATCTACGATGCTACTCTTGTAAAGAGCTGTGAGATGGAACTTCTACGACATCCCTCAACAGAAGTATTTAGAGGCTGTGACATACGTATTTCTTTTAATCAACAGCCATATTGGACCTCCATTGTATCAATAGGAGGTTGGCTTTATTCATTGGTAAAACCAGAAATAGCCTACCTCATTTGTATGGGAAAGAAGACAGAGGAAATAAAGATGATGAACACTGGTTTATTGCAATTGGCACGTGGTTGCATTTTAAGAACAGAAAGCGTCACATTGTCTGCAATCATGATAAAAGAAGATCCACATGAATATATCTATGACCCGGAAATCTATCTAGATCTGATTGATGTATCTCCTGTCATGCTAAAATACTATCAACCAATAGCAGAACCATTGAACACGAACAGCAAAATTCAGCCTACTCTACTATGGAAGGGGCAAGAAACGGACACGACTTTACTCAGATTAGAGCATGATTGGACTACTCTTAGCCAAAATCATTTAGACGTACGTAAACATTATACTTTAACGCATTCAGCTCTCGGCGGAGTCGGTCTTTGTGGAGTATGCTTCTTGATATATGTGATGAGACGTCCTCTGATGACTTCTGGACGAGAAATGTTAAAATGTTTCAGTAAAAAGCACAAAAGCTCAACTGAATCACATATGGTAAATAAAACAAAACCAACACCGCAACGCAGAACAGCAACTGAAGAAGAGGATTCCACGGAAATACCAGAACCAGAAATGAAGACAACAAACCAGGTCCACAACACAATGCTCACAGTAGAACCTTTGCGACGAGGCGTGCCTCCTCAGAACATCAATGTGGCATAAGTGTTGTACGGTGCAATGAAATGACTCTCCTTCCTCGAATAATAATAATAATAATAATAATAATGAAAAAAAAAAAAATAAAAAAAAATAAAATAAATAAATAAATAAATAAATAAATAAATAAATATACAAGTAAATAAATATACACATATATGCGAAATAACATATTTGTAATTTCCTTGTCAAACACTGCAACGACAAGACACGTCTATATTTAATCATTAAGACTTAAATTATGCCACCATCTGTAAGGCTGCACCATAGTTAAAGCGCCGTGTGTGGTTATAAATTTAAAGGAGGATTAATATTATAATTCAAATATACAGGACATGTAAGGCTGCTGCATAATAAAAGCGCCATAATAATAATAATAAAAATAATAAATAAAAAAAAAAAAATAAAAAAAAAAAAACATGTCGACGTAAGATTAAAAATGTTTTATTAACATTATATTCTACTATATATTATATGGGTTTCTTGTAATTTACAAATAGTTAAGGGATGCAAGAATGAGTTTAGTCTTTTCACCTGTACGATCATCAAGGGACGACGATCATAAAAAGGGGAAGGGAAATTGTAACGTACAAATTTGATAATTTAAAATTTTTAGAATGATGTATGAAAACGTGTGTATTGTAATGTGAGCATTTTGATTATTAGCTACCATAAAACAAATTGTTAATTACACTCCAACAAATTTAAACATTAAACATTAGACACTATTCTTTTAAGCGCAAAAATATAATTCGAATTAATTCTAAAAAGCATTATTTGCAACAAATTCAAAAATTAACTAACAATAAAATTTGAATTACCACCTGAGCAAGCCTGTGGGTTGGAACATTTCAAAAATAGTTCATACAGTCGCTAAATAAACATTGATGTTTCTTTGCTAATTTTGTAACTCTCTATAACTCTTAAATTACGAATAATGAGGATTATTCATGAACTTCGAAATATTGATTAATTATTCAGTTTTAAAAAAACCTTTAAGATTGAATATATTAATTTGGCCAATTTACCTAAAACTACAATTATTGAGAGACAATGAAAAGGGCAATAAATCCCCAGATCATATGGTTAACAAAAGTCTCGAAATAAAGAAATGATTATTTCCTTTTGGAAAATTACTAAGGTTTGGAGAGTTAGAGAATTAGTAAATGAAAATGTCATCAAGTATCAGGTGTATCCGGCGACGCGGATTAACACCACAAAAGTGTGGGAATTGCAATTCTGCAGTTTTCGGCCGAGTGACCGCCTGCAGGTGAGCACAAGTGCCACAAAAGTAGTTCCGCCCCACCTAATTAATTGTGAATAATATGTAATGTGGAAACGAAGATACAAAGTACTAGCGCAGATTCTCGACGTACGACCTACCCACAAGTAGCTTTGAAGTGAAACTTCTCGGTTCGCGAATCCAGCCCGTCACACTTCAGTTTTGTTGTTTTTGATATCTTTTCCTTTTTGTCATTCTAAAGTTGACGTAAAATCTTTAAGTAAAACTAATAAATGGAAAAGTGCTTTCAATTTAATAATACAATTTAGAATATTATCTCAAAATGCGGTTCTTCCAATTCTGTTCGTCTGCGAGTAATATTTGAATTTAAATCGAAGTGGAAGTGAGTCCAAATAAAGGACAAGGGACAAATTCCCTCTTTCTCCAAGTGCCTTAGGAAAGAATAATCCTAAGTAATTTTAATATCAAAGAAAATCAGTTCAAATTTAAAATTCTCTCATATATCTTTTAAAAGTGCGGGTTGGATTTGTGAACAATTGTTTGTGCAAAGGAGTATTGGTAACGTAGAAACAGTTTTTTGCATAACACCAGAAACGATAACACACGATTTTCTCCACCTTATTCAAATTTCTTTTGTGAAAATAAAATTAACAAGCTGAAACTAAGCGGTATTTAATCACTTATTTGAAAGACCCTAACACAATGCGAGTGATATCAACAGCAGAAACGTCTTGAAATAATAAGACAGAGATCCGACTCCACTACCCGTGTTAATAATGCACGTTAAAATATTATTATTGTTAGGTAAATAAATTACTCACTACCGTTCGTAACACATTAAAAATACACATTTTTTCATTGTAACATGCTTCATGTCACACCTGGGGCATGTCTCATCTGCAGCTGGTCACAACTGTGGTATCTCTCACCAGCAGCAAGTCTCTCTAAAACAACGTGATCTCTCCCCGGAGAAAATTTTCTGAGTAGTCGTAAAGATGTTAAAACTGCTGCAAGTTTTGCCATCTTTACGATAACAGAAAATTTTCTCGGCGGAGAAATGTCTCTAGGGACACTTTCTGCAATTTTTTCATCTTCAAAACTACTTGCAATATTTTCTTAAGCAAGAGATGCCGCTGGGGAGCCTTGCCGCAGTTTTGCCTTCTTCGAAGCTACCTAGAATATTTTCTTAGGCGAAAGATGCCGCTGGAGAGAATCACCGCAGATTTTTCTGCTTTACAATAAAATAGATGCCGTTAGGAAGAGAGAATGAATCCTGTGTATCTAGTGTAAGTCCTGTGAATCCTGTGAAACATAAATCAATCTTGTGAATCCTATGCGAACGATAATCAAATTAGATTACAGAAGTACTAGCGTTAGTCTACCCTGAGGGACCACTTACTGTTGCGAAAGGTCCCCAAAAACTCATTTTCGCTGACGGTGCTCTGAAAAAAGTGCATACCCACTAGTACCATAAACAACTCCATAGATTATCACCTGCCGAGACTCCTTGAAGTATGAGGAGAGAAGTTTTAACTACAAAAACGATTCGGTAAGTCCCGCTTCAATCATTTCATATCAGCCCAAATTGAAATAATAAATATTCATTGTAACCATTATTATCGTGCTGCACAAAAGGATTTCTGATGCTATGCTCAACTATTTTTGATTCTAACCTCAACTCTTGTAGTTTTTATAATAAAATCTTATTGTATCAAATCAAAAATAAATCTCTGTTCAGTTATCCTCGTCTCTGCTTCTAATCAGCGTGGTAATAATGATTTAAATATTATAATTGCCTCATTAATTTTGATAAAAAATGAGAGGCAATAAATAATTAAGTCAGGTAGGTGCGTCTTTTTATATCTGCACGTTAGACTTGAAGTACTGTTGGATTTGATGAACGTTTTGCTTTCGGATATAATATACCATATAATTTTTGACTTGTTATAAATAAATAAAAAAATGCAGTCAATGAGAGCTCTATCCAGTGAGCTGTGGTGCTTCGAAATATTTTTATGCAAGTGCCATAACTAGTAGTTCGAGATTCATTAAATTGCGTTTTTCTCGAAAACGGCAAAAAATGTCGTCTTCTCACATGATCACGTTGCACTTCTGTTGCTAAATTATCATTGAGGATATTATCGTGTAAAAGAAACAAAATAACACATGTAAAGGTCGCAAATGAGGTTGGAATACCTGTAGTAATTTAAAGATATGATTCTTGTTAATTTTTTCTTCTTACCTTAGACGTTGAGGTGTTGCATGGTAGACTCTATCAGATTGATTGTATCCCAGAAGGAGGTATAAGTGGCGCAAAACAATTCCTTGTATCTTAGCTAATGGTTTTTCATCTGTGGGATACGCCTGAAATAATAACATGATTTAACTTTAATTGAAAAACCATATTTCTTTGCAATAGGAATTTTCTAACATAGTCAAAGGAAATATGGATTTAGTGAAACATGCTCTTCTCTAATTCTTAGGAGTTGTATTATCTC
>CAJFCP010000611.1:0-10530 GCA_904066005.1 Synergus itoensis | reverse complement strand
CTAATAGGTCAAAAGTTATGACCTCTCAAAGTGGGCTACTTTTGACCTATTAGGATTAGGACTTTGCCCTTTACGGCAAATTAAAGATAAATACATGAAATTTCACTCATCTGTTGAAAGTTTTTTCATAAAATCATTAGGTTAGTTGGTACAGACAAAATTGCCAAAAGTAGTGATTTTTCGACAAAATTCAGAAAAAAAGTGGTTTTTTGAAATGACTGTAACTCGAAACCTATTAAAGATAGAAGGTTCGCTTTTTTTGTGTTTTTCTTAGAATTTTGCACATTATCTTTTTTGATTTGAACTTTTTTTTGTACAACGCAATGGAAATTTTCCGTCCACGCAAACTTGAATTTTGAAAATTCTTTTTTAAAAAAAAACCCCTTTGGCAATCGATCCAAGGCACACATTTTTGAGGGTCATTCAGGACCCCATCCAGAAGCTATTTCGAAAAAAAAATTGCGTCTGGGAATTATTATGGAAAAAAAGTACAGGTTGCCTGGACTACACCTGGCGCGGCCTGGGTCAGTGGCTGCCAGGGCTCCGTGATACAAAATTTAAATATGTTATGTAAGTTTGACGGGCGCCAGCTGATTGTTAACCTAATCAGAAAGGTATACTATAGTCGAAACAATACTAAGAACAAGAAAATCAATTATCCGGGCTAGCTATGAAACAAGGCATGGGTCTTGGAAGACCCAAAGAAATAAGCGATTACGCAAGCAAATTGATTCCACTCACATTTATTTAATTAAGGACAAACTAGTACTTACATAAGTATTGGCGTTACGGACTTAATACACCGTAAGCTGGTATTACAAACTTTTGACGAAATAAAGCATGGATTCGATCCAAGATGATAAATTCACTCAATCCAATTCACACAGTTCTCAAACGTACAATAAAGACTCTTGAAGATTTACAAAACTTCCTTTCGCATGGAAGGACGACTTAAGAGTGAGTTCTCCGTGGCTTCTCTCGACCACGTAGAGTCGGTAAGGTTGCGCACTCGCTACCGCTCGAGCAAGACTTCGCTGCTAGTCCGCAAGGAACCTACCATATCTTAATATTTAATTTAATTGGTCGAATACTCCCGCCTTGACGTTCACGGGAACTATTAATTCAATATCAAAACTGACTTCCCGTCGCAAGACTTTTTGGATTTCTCTATCAAAAAAATTGTGAAATAACTTGGTATAAAGGAGATTGAAAATGTCTATCAAAGCGAGTTTCTTATTTTGGTTTATGAAATTTCAGATTTTAAATTCTAAATGGTTAAACATGTTTTTTAGGCTCATAAGCATCACCGAAAAAAAGAACAGGCTTTTTGGATTTCCCTGTCAATAAAGTTATGAAATAACTTGGAATAAAGGAGATTGAAAATGTCAATCAAAGCTAGTTTCTTATTTTGCTTCATGAAAATTAATATTTTAAATTCTAAATACCTAAAAATGTTTTTTACGCTCGTAAGCTTCCACGAAAAAAAGTACAGGCTTGTTTGGATACCTCTGTCAAAAAAATTATGAAAAGCTTGGAATAAAGGCGATTGAAAATGTCTATCCAAGCTACTTTCTTATTTTCGTTTTAAAAAATCAAGATTGTAAATTCGAAATAATTGGAATAAAGGAGATTGAAAATGTCTATCAAGGCTAATTTCTTATTTTGGTTTATGAAAATTAAGATTTTAAATTCTAAATAATTAGCCATACTTTTTAAGCTCGTAAGCATCCCCGAAAGAAAGAACAGACTTGTTTGGATTCTCTGTGTCTAAGAAATTCTATAAAAACTTGTTGTTCTTATTGCTTGTAAAGTTTTTAAAAAGAATTCAAAATGCCTCCAGAACTTTTGAGATGAATTCTACGAAATTGGAGAGAATTCCGCTAATTTCAAATAAAAATGATATCATTATTCATTGTTAGTTAAATTCATCGAAATAGCTTGACTAATTTGGAAAGAATTTTAGGAATAGTGATGGCTTTAGTAGTATAGTGGAATCCAGATGAGTTCGGAGAAATCTGTGGAATTTATGCGGCTTTGAATTAAAAATAATTTATTATGTATTGTCATAACATAGAAGGTATTTAAAAATTTTTAGATTGATTCAAAAGTGTTTAAAGGATTTCCACAGAGTTCTTGATACTTTTGCGGAATTCAAATAACGAATACATCTTCATCGTCGGCCTAACTTGATTTGCGATTGCGATTGCAAACTGTAAGATTGATTTAAAACAAATACTTTTTCATTCATTGTTAGCTTAGCAGTCGACTAAATAGACTAATTGTGAAAGAATTAGGAAAACTGCAATGATTGTGTCAGAACTCGGAGAATTCTTGAGAATTTGGAGGAATTTTAAGTATTTTTCATGACACGTGTAACGAAACATCGATTTTCTGTGTCTGTTAAGCGCCACGAAAGGATCCAATTACAGTGCAGGAACAAAAGTAGGAGCGAAAGTAAAAAAGTAGGAGCGAAAGTAAAAAAGTTGGAGCGAAAGTAAAAAGTAGGACCGACAGTAAAAATACCTACACAAACAAACCGGAGATAGTCTCTCTGTCTCTTATCCTATCGTATCCTTTCATATCGTATCCTACCCTATCCTACCTTAGAGAGAGAGAGAGAGAGAGAGAGAGAGGGGGGGGAGACTATCGTTTCGAAAATCGAATTCGTTTCACTGGTCATGAAAAGCTTCGTACTTCACACGTCGCGAAACAGGCAATTATCAGGCGAGTGACGCCAACTTCAGACTCGTCCGATAATTGCCTCCTTTCGCGCCTTGTAAAGTAAATAGCTATAAAACTGTTGAAATTCCAACTAATCCAATGCATACGAGTTCAATGTAATTGAAAAAAGTTTTAGGAATTTCCACAGAACTTTAGAGAATTCTGCGGAATGCTATGTACTCAGGCAGATTCTACAGAATTCAAACTACGTATGCATTTTAATTAAGGTAATTAACCCGTCGAGCAATTTATTCTACATTGATTGCTACGGAAAGGATGCTTGTTTATTTTCGAATCTCGTTTACATAAGTGTGATTTGCACCAAACATTCAAAGCCTCCTACAAAAATAAACGGAGGGGAATAAACGATCTGAACTTGTATTCTCACACACTCTCAGTGATGGCACATGGACTGTCGGCTACCTAAAGCATTGTTCTGATTGGTTAATCTTTCATTGCTAATTACTCGTTAATTATACATTTTATCAAAATTTTTTATTGATTATTTTCTATTGAGTTTTTTCAAAAATTGAACACTGCGTAAGGATGTTTTTTTTTTGACTTGAGACTAGGGATTCCTATCAAAACACCCACATAAACACACCCAGGCAGTACCAATAATTTCTGATAAGAAGTAACGACTATGTGAATATTTCTCTATCATCTCCATCAGGAAAATCATCATTTATCGAAAAACTTGAACTCTGTGTGCGGATGAATTTTTATTGTAGACTTCAGGCTATGGATTCTTATCAAAACACCCCCATAAACACACCCAGGTATTACCAATCGTTTCTGATAAGAAATAAAAAATCTGTAAATATTTTTCGATCTTCTCCTATAGTAAAATTATCATTTTTCGAAATTATTGAAATCTGTACCCGCATGATTTTTATTTGTAGACTTCAGGCTATGGGTTCTTATCACATCACACCCATAAACACACCCAGGCAGTACCAATCATTTTTGATAAGAAGTAAAGAATCTGTAAATATTTTTCGATCTTCTTCATCAGGAAAATCATCATTTTTCGAAAATATTGAAATCTGTGCCGGATGATTTTTTTTTGTTGACATCAGACTATGGATTCTTATCAAAACACCCCCATAAACACACCCAGGCAGTGCCACTCATTTCTGATGAGAAGTAAAGACTCTGTGAATATTTCTCTATCATCTCCTTTAGGAATATTATCATTTTTCGAAAATATTGAAATCTGTGCCCGGATGACTTTTTTTTTGTTGACTTCAGGCTGTGGTTTCTTATCACAACCCCCACATAAACACACCCAGGCAGTACCAATCATTTCTGATTAGAAGGAAAGATTCTGTGAATATTTTTTTTCTTCTCCTTTAGGAAAATTATCATTTTTCGAAAATATTGAAATCTGTGCCCGGATGATTTTTTTTTTGTTGACTTCAGGCTATGGGTTCTTATCACAACATCCCCATAAATACAACCAGACACTACCAATCACTTCTCATAAAAAATAAAGACTGCATGAATATTTCTCGATCTTCTCCTTTAGGAAAATTATTATTTTTCGAAAATATTGAACTCTGTGCCCGAATGATTTTTTTTGTTGACATCAGGCCATGTGTTCTTATCACAACAACCCCATAAACACAATCAGGCGGTACCATTCATTTCTGATTCGAAGGAAAGATCGAGAAATATTCACAGAGTCTTTATTTCTTATCAGAAATGATTGGTTCTGCTTGGGTGTGTTTACGGAGGTGTTGCGATGAGAAACCATATCCTCAAGTCAACAAAAATAAAATCATCCGGGCACAGATTTCAATTTTTTCGAAAAATGATGATTTTCCTGATGAAGAAGATAGAGAAATATTCACAGAGTCTTTACATCTTATCAGAAATGATTGGTACTGCCTGGGTGTGTTTATGGGGGTGTTGTAATAAGAAACCATAGCCTGAAGTCTACAAAAAAAAATCATCCGGGCACAGAGTTCAATTTTTTCGGAAAATGGTAATTTTCCTAAAGGAAAAGACAAATAAATATTCACAGAAACTTTACTCCTTGTCAGAAATGATTGGTACTGCCTGGGTGTGTTTATGGGGGTTTTCTGATAAGAATCCATAGCCTGAAGTCTACAAAAAAAATTCATCCGTGCACAGAGTTAAATTTTTTTGAAAAATGATGATTTTCCTGATGGAGAAGATCGAAAAATATTCACAGAGTCTTTACTTCTCATCAGAAATGATTGGTACTGCCTGAGTGTGTTTATGGGGGTGTTGTGATAAGAAACCATAGCCTGAAGTCAACAAGAAGATATTATCCGGGCACAGATTTCAATATTTTCGAAAAATGATAATATTCCTAAAGGAGATGATCGAGAAATATTCACAGAGTCTTTACTTATCATCAGAAATGATTGATACTGCCTGTATGTGTTTATGGGGATATTTTGATAAGAAACCATAGTCTGAAGTCAACAAAAAAAATCATCTGAGCACAGATTTCAATATTTTCGAAAAATGATAATTTTCCTAAAGGAGAAGACAAATAAATATTCACAGAATCTTTCCTTCTAATCAGAAATGATTGGTACTGCCTGGTTGTGTTTATGGGGGTGTTGTGATAAGAACGTGTTGCATGATGTCAACAAAAAAAAATCATCCGGGCACAGAGTTCAATTTTTTCGAAATATGATAATTTTCCTAAAGGAGAAGATAGAGAAATATTCACAGATTCTTTACTTCTTATCAGAAACGATTGGTAATGCCTGGGTGTATTTATGGGGGTGTTTTGATAAGAATCCATAGCCTGAAGTCTACAATAAAAATTCATCCGGTCACAGAGTTCAATTTTTTCGAAAAATGACCATTTACATAAATAAGAAGACACGAACATTATTCACAGCGTCTTTGCACATTATCAGAAATGATTTGTGATATCTTCCGTTTATTCGAATATTGGTATTTAAAAAAAAAATGGGATAGAAATATATTTACAGAGTCTTTCCATCTTTCTAGAATTGATTTCTAATGCGTGGGTGGGTTTAATGGTGTTTTAGGTATAAATTATATAGCCAAGGATTCCTGTGAAAAAATCATCAACACAATAACTTTGCATTTTGTGGAAATAGCTTTTTTTTGCTGATTACTAATTTGAAAAATCTTTACCAAATCTTCTTTAGCTATAAGTAATTTTTAAAATTTTTTTAATCTATTTTATCAGTCATTATTTTCCATTGAACGTATTTTTCTCCCATTATTTTCTTCTTTTATATATTTTTTTTATATAATATTATTTTGTTATGTTTTTTAATTAATTTATTGTGAATTATTAAGAATTATTACTCCTACATATGTTTCATTGCTTTTTCTACTTTCAATATGGCGCCAGAAGTCCATTTAAATCGAATGAGTGATCGATCGAGATACCAGGCGGCGCTGATTGTATTGTGTTTACTTTTTTTCGGAAAGTTTGAAGTTTGTTATTTTAGTGTTTTAGTAATATTTATCGCGAGTGTTGACGGTTCTGAGGGACTTTCCCCCTCAAATATATATGTTATCTTCCTGGAGGAAAAAAAATTGCCCCCCGATATCTTTTCGGTAAGCCAGCATTTGTAATCAATTTTTTCTAGTGAGTAAACTAGATTAGATTACCCCTTACATGAGCCTTAAGTTACACTTGAAGCCTGACGTCCCAATTAGGTAGAGACTGTTATTACATATTAATATTTATTATTAATCATTTAATTATTTTTTAATTTATTTATTTGTTATTTATTACAATTATTTAAATTGATTGCCCGCAGTGGAATTTTTTTTTTAATTTTTGTCTCTCCTGAAAAGTTGGAGAAATGTAGTTTAATCTCTTAAGTTGTGCCAACCTTCATTTATTCTCTGCAGAGTTTTGACTTAAGATTGGAAAAAAATTATCAGCTTCCATAAAATACCTTAAAATTACACAACCTATCGTTATAACTCTTAAAAATACTTAAAATCCCATGAAATCTCATTATATCTTTTAAAGTTCGATATATTGGTAACATCACTTGTTTATGATAGGAAAAGTATTTACAATGTGCTTTAACACTTACATTCTCACTATCAATATATATATATATATATAATTCGGATTTTTCAGCATTAATCAATCGGTTCTTCTTGATTAGTAAAAAATTTATTTGTGCAATTCAATCTTTTAAAAAATTAACATTGGAAAAATTGTTGTAATATAAATATATATTTTTGGAATATTGTTTGCATAACCTATTGAATATTAAAGGTAGAAAAAATTGTTAAATATTTTACGAAATGCATTCCTAGTCAATTTAAATTTTCCATTACATGAAATCATCTATATTAATAATAATAATTTATATTTTTACTGCTTGAATTTGCACAGTTGCAATAGTTTATTTCATCTAATCATATAAAACCTCATTTAAATTTAGTGCCTACTTTTTTTCATGTGCTAAGAAGTGGCTTACAGCGCCATCTCCACTTCAATTACCACCCAATCAAAATTCATATAGATGGAAAACAACGACTTCAAAACTAAACGGGAATCGTTTAGGACATATGGAAATTATGTTGCATGGAGATTATGGCACATGGACATTCGGAAATTAGGACATTAGGTTGAATGAAATTTATAGAAAATAAAAATTATGACAAGCTGTAATTCGGTGCCTGGTACCCCTGGTGCCATTCTCTTTGTTTTTTAATTACAAAGAAATTAAATAAAAATTCAGGGTTCAGGCTATTACCGTTCAAAAGATTCTCCGCAGAGAAGTTGTCTCTTTCTACAGAGTTGCCAGCCAGTTTGACGGCTTACACGTTCTTGAAGCGAATCATTGTATTTAATCACGCAGGCGACACACGGGCGCTATACACGTGATACAAACAATTGGTCGGGGGAGAGTGTACATGGCGCATGCGCAACTCCCCTCTACCTCGACAGCACTAAGCTCTCCATCAGTGATGCTAGAACGTGGGATTTTTCGGCCCCCACCATACGACCCTCGAGCTCATGCTTTCTTTCTCTATCAACAGGTTCGTGACTGCTGCTAGAGGGAGAAAGCATGAGCTGGTGGGTCGTGTGGTAGGGGCCGAAAAATCCCACGTTCTGGCATCTCTGGCTCTCCTGCGTATCTTGTTCCGTGCTATTTTCATTCTATGCTAGACCTCTGCGGAGTGACATGTATGATATCTATACTCTAGGACTAGAAGTCGTTCCCATTGAACTCCAGTCCATTAGCGCTAATTTTGAGCTATCATTCGTCATTTACTCTGCAAGAATTGCAAAATGGAGCGTTGTTGTAAAAATCATCCCGATAACTTTTGCCACGTTTGCGGTGTTTTTGTCCCACAAAAACAGAAACAAAAAATTTCTCCTGCAATGCGAGAAGGTTACGAGATTTTTTTTCAGGTTAAACCCGAAGATGGAGAAAAATATTGGATACCAAACTCTTGCTGCTCAACTTGTGCCATTTCATTGAGGTCAGCATATCGTGGAAATTTCGATCATCTCTTCAACTTTAGTATTCCTACTTCTTGGAGAGAACCTCTAAACCATTTTGATAATTGTTATTTCTGTTTGACAGATGTTAAAGGCTACTCATCGAAATGCAAGAACTCCATAATTTACCCTAATGTTTCTTCCGTAACCAAAGCTGCGTATGACCGTAAACAGTATCTCCCGGCTAATTCCACGAAATGAAAAGCAGAAGAAATTAATTATTATGATGAACATCAATCAATGGAACATGAGCCGACCAGAAATTTGCCACAATTATTCGACCCAAAGGAATTAAATGATTTGATAAGAGACCTAAATTTATCTAAAAATGAGGCTGAAATCTTGGGCTCTAGACTCAAGGAAAAAAATTTGCTTAAAAATGATGTAAAAATTTCTCATTATAGAAATCGAGAGAAAGGTTTAACTCCATTTTTTTCTAATGAAGATAGTCTCATTTATTGTAACGATGTAGATGGACTAATGAAGACGATTGGTCGTGAACACCAACCAGAGAATTGGCGTTTATTCATTGATTCAAACAAATACAGTTTGAAAGCTGTACTCTTGCACAATGGAAACGAATATCCACCAATACCCGTTGGTCATGCCACTAATATAAAAGAGTGCTATGATGTCATGAAACATTTATTTGGACAAATAGATTACGAGCTACATAAATGGTTTATTTGTGGTGATTTCAAAGTAATAGGAATCCTCCTCGGATTGCAATCTGGTTATACAAAATATTCTTGCTTTCTATGCAACTGGCACAGCAGAGCACGAGACCAACATTACAACGTTAAAGTTTGGCCAGCGCGACAGACGTTAGAACCTGGAAAGATGAGCGTTTCTCAAAAATCACTGGTTGATCCCCAAAAGATCTTTCTACCAGGATTATATATAAAGCTCGGGATCGTGAAAAATGACATCAAAGCGTTTCATAAGAACGGAGAAGCAGGTTTTCTTTTTTTGAAAATGAAATTCCCTAAACTTAGTGAACCGAAAATTATGGAGGGGGTTTTTGATGGACCAAAAATCCCACAACTGTTGCTGGACTGTGATTTCGAAAAGAGCTTGACTGAACTTGAGAAACGAACATGGTTTTCAGTGAAAGCTGTTATTAACAATTTCTTAAGAAACAGAAAATCCAGAAACTACAAATTCTTGATCGATAAGATGTTGGAAAACTTCCAGGAAATGAAGGTGAACATGTCGCTAAAAATTCACATGATGCACTCTCACTTGGAGATCTTCCCAGAAAATATGGGAGCAGTTAGTGATGAACATGGTGAAAGATTTCATCAAGATATCGCTACAATCAAGAAGAGGTACCAAGGTAAGTGCAATGTGAACGCTTTAACGGACTACTGTTAGAATCTCATGACTGATGAAATAAATGCTCAACATCGTCGAGCATGCAAGAGGAAAAGTTTCTAATCATAAGTAGCGATTTATCATAATTTTCCAACAAGAGCTAACAATTGAATCGTGATGCAATAAAATACTAGACACAGTACAATGACTCGCTTCAAGTACGTGTAAGCCGTCAAACTGGCAACTCTGTAGAAAGAGACAACTTCTCTGCTGAGTATCTTTTGAACGGTAATAGCCTGAACCCTGAATTTTTTTTTAGTTTCTTTGCAATTAAAAAACTAAGAGAATGGCAATAGGAACACTCAAAAAAAAATTTTTTTCAGCAAGATATTTAGTTTTTTATAAAGTCACTTTTTTTCGCGTTTTATCTCAGTTTTTTCCGATTATCTCGGCAACCGTATAAGATATCAAAAAAGAAGCCCACCGTTGGATTCGGCATTAAAAAACGCATTGAAATCATATATTGCTTTTATTGAAAAAATTTTTTACAACCTTTTATCTCATGATTTGTTTTTTCAAAAAAAAATTTTGATTAAAAAAATCTCGGAAACCTGACGTGCTGGAGAGAAATAGAGGCCAGATTCGGATTCAGCGCAAAAAACTACACTGGAAATAACATATCTCATTCCATGAGCACATAGGTCACATTTTGTTCACCAGTCTTATGTTAACTGAAATATGGGGAATATTCATGCGCCCTGATGGAACATAGATATGATTTTGCTGAAAAATAATCTTTTTCAACTTTTTACAATTTCAAAAGGATCTATAATTTTTGGGCTCTTCAGAAATACCAACTCTGATTTTTGTCTCCATCCCTTCAAGTTATGGGTTATTATAGAATTTGGTCATTTATTTGGAAATATTTGAATATTGTTTTTATTTTGTACACTGAAAAGAGTAACAAATGCGGTGTAACCGATCGTTTTTTTGATTTTTTTTTT
>CAJFCP010000610.1:0-12512 GCA_904066005.1 Synergus itoensis | reverse complement strand
ATTTAACTATATTTAAATTTTTTGTGCTCATTTTTTGAGCACTTTGCTTGCTCATTAAAATGAAGTTGCAAATTAATTTGCTTCCTCATAGAGGAAGCATTAACGATTTTCTTAAATATTAAAAGATATATATAATTCTTTTTTCTCGAAAGAGAGAATCTTTCGACCTCATCATTCATAGATTCCGTGCGTCGAGACGAATCGATTGACCTGTAGGATTAGTGTTTTTATTTGAACTAATATATGAAAAATTAAAAATTTTCAAAATTACAAATAAAACCATAACTTCCTTAATATTCAATAAAATTCATGAATCCTACAGGTCAATCGATTCGTCTCGACGAAAGGAATCTTTCTTTTCTTTACATAAGCTTTGAATTTTCATTATTTGAGAAGTTATAGTCGAAAAATCAATTTTACAAAAATTCAAAATCTACATAAAAATTTTAAAATTCAATATTTTGAAAAATCCTTTGGCACGTTTTGAGATATTGGTGGTGCCAATATACCCTACAAATTTCATCAATTTATCTACAACTGTCTTTAAGTTAATAGGGCGACAAAAAATGGCGACATCCATACACACACACACATACACACACACATCCATACACACACACATACACACATACATACATACATACATACATCCGGACAATTGATTAGAATGTTGTATTAGACATTTATCACGTGAGGAAAGTTTAATTAAACCATTTTAAAAATATTGGAAAATGTAACGATTACAAAGCTTCCTCTATGAGGAAGCAAAATTAAACGAAATTAGTCAAATTACACAATCGACGCGTGAATAAAAAATGTTATGTAATTATACGTAGTTTGGAAATCCATTAGTTTGTTTTACAAAGCAAATTAAATCAAGTTAGTTTGTCATGTTCAGAAACTAAATTTAATTCATATCAATTCAAAAACAAGCGAATTATCATCAAACTAATTTGAAAAGACTCGGAAAGAAATTTGCAAATGGACGAACATGTGGCAGGCACGTTACATAACGTTACAACCATGCCAAATGTCGTTAACTAAGACTGAATTTAATGCGAAACTAATAAATCGGAACAAGAACAATTGAATATTTCAAGTGAAGCACACGCGGAACATATTCGGATTAAATGTGAGCACTCTCGAGAAAACACAATAAATATCAATATAAAAAGTGCCAAAAAGATCGAGAATGGCGAAGCGTAGCAAAATAATCAAAATCGAAATGTACATTTCGCGCTACACTTGCCAGTAAAAATAATCAAAGGTTACCTCGGCCATCGCAGAAAAGAATCGACGGTACAAACAATTCCGTACAATACAATTCCGTTATAATTATAGCCACTTCGGCTTCTCAATAATCAAATTAGCCAGCAACGAGAAAAAGACCTCTAGCCTCGAAAACCACCAGAAAGAGAGTGAAGAAGGAACATGAAGGCGGAAGTCCATTGACAGGTGGACGGAAGTCGATCAGCTGCCATCATGAAAGTTCGGTTGATTCCAACCAATCGCCACAGCCATCAATGTCATGTGACTAGTGACGTAGTTCAGCAAAGTTCTGTCAATAGTCAACAATATAACTAGCCGATAATGCACCCTGCACTTGCACTTAAAAATGTCTAAAACGAGCTCACGGAATGTCTGAGCATTCACTAGTGTGTCTCTAAAATTCGCTCATGACATTTGAGAGAACTTATAGCCAAGGTTATATCTTCCAGGTCCCCAGACGTGGAACCCTACCGAAAATCTAGACGATGCTAGACTCATTCTAGACACATTTTTGTCTAGCCTGAGTCTAGCAGAATTTTATGATGGTCACTTTGTCTAGGGTTCGTCTAGAACTCATCTAGCAGAGTCTAGTGATGGTTTACCTGAAGGCAGGTATCATGCTTATGGCCAAAAGATTTATTATTCTCTATTGTATGCCTCGTGACTTCGATAATAATGCTCATTAGATTTCAAGCTACTTGAGTACTTTATCCCTACTGCCCTTTTTCCTTTTAGGTAGCCAAAAGACCTGCAAACCGCAGCCCCTGAATTTCAACAGCGGGGTTCCTTTTTCCTTATTGCAGATTAAAATCCGAAATTATAATTTTTTTAAATTTTGCAACTAACAATTTATAAATATTATATTTGAAAACTGCGAATTTTGACAATTGCAACAATACGTTATGAGCTAAAAAAAAGTTAAGAAACACTGTAATTGCTCAATTTTATATATGCTCAATTGCTCATACAGAAAATTTCAGGGTTTTTGCAAAAAATAATTCAAAATACAAAAAATAGAAAAATAAACTGTTAAAGATGAACCAAGCAGTAAACTATCAAATTAGAGACCTTCAATATCTGTCAATTTCGAAATTGTATTTGTGATTATAAAATGTAAATAGGTTATAATACTATATATTCACATATTTTTAATTATTAAAAAAAATTCAATTTGAGTTTAAATAATTCTGTTTTAATAATTCGTTTTTTTTTCACTAAAAATTATTACTGTTGGTCGAGTGGCATATTTCTTAACATTCTTTAATTAATTTTCATTTATTTAAACAAATTCAATTTGTTTAAATAATTTTTGCTTGATAATTCGTTTTTTCTACGAAAAATTATTACTGTTGGAACATTTATCAACAAACGTTACTTAATTTTTATTTATTTAAAGAAATTGAAGTTGTTTAACTAATTTTTTTTAATTCGTTTTTTTTTCTGGTTAAAAATGATTACTGTTGGTCTAGTGGAATGTTGATCAACATAGGTTAAATAATTTTCAATTATTTAAACAAATTCCATTTGTTTAAATAATTTTACTCAAAAATTCGTTTTTTGATGAAAGTTAATACTATTGCTCTGGTGGAATATTTATCAACATTAATTAATGAATTTTCAATGATTGAAAATAATTGCATTGATTTAATTTTTTCAAAAAATGTTTGGGAATTTTCCCTACAACTACTAGTTAATCCTAATCTGTTACCGTTATAAAGTTGAAGATGGTAAAGAGCCCATGTATTTAAACTGTAGCTGTAATAAAATGCCAGATGTGACAGCTGTAGACAGAAACTAAGAATTTTGGTTTTAACACATAAAATTGAATATGAAAATATTATAATACATTTGCTCAGAATTTGATTAAAATAATATTTTGAAAAAATAAAATTAGAGCTAATTTATTTGCAAAGTATTAAAAATAGCTTACTGAATTAATTTTTATTTATTTAAAGAAATTGAAGTTGTTTAACTAATTTGTTTTAATTCGTTTTTTTACTGGTTAAAAATTGTTACTATTGCTTTAGTGGAATGTTGATTAACATAGGTTAATTAATTTTCAATTATTTAAACAAATTACATTTGTTAAAATAATTTTTCTTGAAAATTCGTTTTTTGATGAGAATTAATACTATTGCTCAGGTGGAATATTTATCAACATTGATTAATGAATTTTCAATGATTGAAAATAAATGCACTGATTTATTTTTTTCCAAAAAATGTTTGGGAATTTTCCCTACAACTAGTTAGGAGCAGCCCTATCCGACTCCTCCCATGTTTTCAAACTATAGCTGTAATAAAATGCCAGATGTGAAAGCTGTAGACAGAAACTAAGAATTTTGGTTTTAACACTTAAAATTGAATATGAATATGATTACGTGCTTAGAGTTTGAAAATTCTCGAGAATTTAAAATCGGGTAATATTACCGAGAATATTACCGCGAATATAACCGAAAATGAGAACTTATCGAGAATTTAACTTTTTAAAATGTTTTCAATAATTTATAACGATTAATTCATAGTTGAAATAGATAACTTTACTTTATGGAATAATTTCATTATTTAATACGCTGCGAAATAAGAATAAATTTTATAATATATTTTCTCAGAATTTGATTCAAATAATATATTATAAAATTAAATTAGAGCTAATTAATTTACCTACAAAGTGTTAAAAATAGCTTACTGAATTTTTCAGCAATATATATTTTAGAATAAAAATAAATAATAAAGAAATAATGTTAATTTTATTAATATTTATAATAATATTATTATTATTATATTTTTTAAATAATGCAAATTGTCGAAAATCGATGAAAGTAACATTGGGCCTGTAATATTACCGTTTATATTACCGTTACCATTGTAATATTACTTCTTTAAAATTTTATAGGTGATATTGCAAAGTCATATTTTGATGAAAAAAGAATGAAGACACGCTTACAAGGATTGGGCTTGTGTATATCGAATGTAATTTCCAAAACTGATGTGTAAATTTTTTTTTTCCGAAGAAAATTGGTAATTTTTCCATGAATATTGGCAAATTTTGCGAAAAGTTAGGAAATTCATCAAGAAATTAAAAGACTGATTAAATCTTCGAAAATGTATAGATGCTTGAAAATATTTCGGAGTGTATTTGAGAAATGATTGTCCTAAGGACCTAAAAGAGAAACCTTCAACACTTTCAGGCCAGGTATACCTAAGAGCGGTATACCTGAATATTCGTTCAAGTGTTTACTACATTGGACATTTCCATTCTCATTCCTACAATCCTCTGTAGGTAAAAGGAAAATCGTCCGATTGCTGCCCCGGAGACCCGTGTTCGATTCCTGCCAACTTCGTTTTCTTCTAACCCGATTTTTCTGTTTCAACTTATAATAATAATTCTAGTTTTCAGAATATATATGCAATTTCTAATGTTATCAATTCTAATTTAAATAAATATAAAATTATGTTTAAAATGTAATAATGTTTGTATTCGGTTTTGAGTTTGATAAAATCTGTATAGGTATGTAGACTTGTGTGAAAGAAACTAAGCCGTTCAAAGCTTGCAATACGTATATGTTTGGGAAAATTTAAAATAATTGTGAAGATTAAAAGCAATTTATTTGAATATTTTTTTTTTACATATGCATTATTTTTAGACTAGACCAGACTAACTCTAAATGTGCAGTATAAGACTCGATATTGTTCTAGATGCGCACTAGACTCATTCTAGATGCGCAGTAGACGCGTTTTTGTATTTACTAGATTCGCACTAGACTCATTCTAGATGCGCTCTGGACACAGGTATAGACAGGTATAGACATCGATAGGGTCGGCTTAGGGACAATTTATGACTTTACTGCTTTACTGCTACCCTTATAAAAATGGGACTGAACCTTTTTTCGTCTAGGATGAGTCTAGGAAGAGTCTTGAAATGGGTCAATTCTAGACAACGGATTGTCTATAGGACGATCGTCTAGGAATCGTCTAGATTTTCGGTAGGGAAATACAAAATTCGTCAGACGCGCGGGGTTCCGCGCGTCACAATTGTCCCTGAGGCGGCAGATACACACAGGGCATAGGAATTGGTCGCTGAAAACACCTCTGGATATAATCTTGCTAATTAATTCAAAATGCATTTTTTTTGTTAATTAGCATAAATATTCGTAACATTTGTAATAAGCAAATGACTGTCCGTATGAATACAAATGGAAAATAACACCAACAAATATTTTTTAACGAAAAGCAAAAAATTTAATAAAAATTCCATGTCAATAATCATACAAGTCCCTAATATTTAGAAACGAATGGTTTCCTTCATCTATTGTTTTAAATGTCAATTTGAGCCTTAAAACAAATTTAATTAACCACAAATTAATGATTTGCTACCTTGAATATCCTAGAGTATCCTAAGTATGTGATATAAGATATAATGTGAAAAACGTTGTTGTTTAAGAACAAATCCAGGTACAGGTTCGAAAACCACTTCTTAGATCAAAAGGGTTCAGAGATACTTAACAATTAATCGTTATCATTGACCAGAAATACTCGTGAATTGATAAAAAAAGTGTTAAAACTGAATTTTATTAACAAGTCATGGAAAGTACCAATTGCGTTGTAGCAACCACAGGGTACAGGAATTGGTCGCTGAAAACACCTCTGGATATAATTTTATTAATTAATTCAAAATGCATTTTTTTGTTAATTAGCATATATAATCTTAACATTTATGATAAACGAATAACTGTCCGTATCAATACATATGGCAAATAACACCAACAAATATTTTTTAACGAAAAGCAAAAAATTTAATAAAAATTCCATGTCAGTAATCATACAAGTCCCTAATATTTAGAAACGAATGGTTTCCCATGTTCATCTATTGTTTTAAATGTCAATTTGAGCCTTAAAACAAATTTAATTAACCACAAATTAATAACTTGCAACCTTGAATATCTTAGAGTATCCTAAGTATGTCGAAGATAAAATGTGAAGAACGTAATTGTTTAAGAACAAATCCAGGTACAGATTCGAAAACCAACTCTTAGAGCAAAAGGGTTTAGAGATATTTAACAATTAATAGTTATCATTGACCAGAAAGACCCGTAAATTGATAAAAAAAAGTGATAAAAACTGAATTTTATTAACAAGTGGTGGAAAGTATCAATTGTCGTTGTAGCAACCACAGGGTATACGAATTGGTCGCTGAAAACACCTCTGGATATAATTTTGCTAATTAATTCAAAATGCATTTTTTTGTTAATTAGCATAAATATTCGTAACATTTATGATAAACGAATGACCGTCTGAATCAATACAAATGGAAAATAACACCAACAAATAGTTTTTAACGAAAAGCAAAAAATTTAATAAAAATTGCATGTCAATAATCATACAAGTTGTTAATATTTAGAAACGAAAGGTTTCCTGGGTAGACATATTGTTTTAAATTTTAATATGAGCCTTAAGGCTGTTGGAGCGCTGGAACAAAAAATGAAAAAAAAAACCCCAAAAAAACGTGATTTCTATGGAATCACTTGAATCTCCCACCTCACGATTTACTTTAGATGACAAATTTGCAAATATACATTTTTTGACGGGTGCTTCCACCAAGATCGGTTTCTCGATGGCAAAAAGGGGGGCTAGTGTCTCATTTTTAGCAAAAACTGATACTTTTGTTTAAATAAAAGATTTGAGATACGAGGAAAAAGAAGGGTTCAGACAATATTTTAGAAAGAGTGAGCAATACTTACAGATGTCAAAATCCCTTTTTGCTTACTCTGAATTTTTTTTTAGCAATAATATTATTTCCAGTTATGTCGGAAAAGGTGAAAATAATTATTTTCACAAGATTCTTTGGATGGAAAGTACATCAGAAATAATGTCGCTTTCCATCCTCCTGTTCGTGTTGAAACTTTGAAAGCGGAAATATCTTACGATATGCACGCCAAGTCCGACGAAGCACATTGGAGATTCCGCCGGTAAGTAGTTGTGCTGCCATATCGACGTTTGCCGGGTATTTCAAATGTCAAATACAATTTACTTTATTTTGTTTTCCAAAGAAATGGAAAATAAAATTAAAGAACTATCAACTAAATAAGTTAAAAATAACATAAATAATGTTAATAAATATTGGATATCGTTAAGAGTACAATTATTTAGCAATCTTTTATTACTTACCTTTCTGAGTGAATTGTCTATAAAATGTTTTAAAATGGTTATAAATATATAACAAAATTTAAAAGATTGCCAAATAATTATACTCTTCACGATATCCAATATTTATTAACATTATTTATGTTATTTTTAACTTATTTAGTTGATAGTCCTTTAATTTTATTCTCCATTTCTTTGGAAAACAAAATAAAGTAAATTGTATTTGACATTTGATATACCCGGCAAACATCGATATGGCAGCACAACTACTTACCGGCGGAATCTCCAATGTGCTTCGTCGGACTTGGCGTGCATGTCGTACGATATTTCCGCTTTCAAAGTGTCAACACGAACAGGAGGATGGAAAGCGACATTATTCTGATGTACTTTCCATCCAAAGAATCTTGTGAAAATAATTATTTTCACCTTTTCCGACATAACTGGGAATAATATTATTCCTAAAAAAAAATTCCGGGTTTGTATATCTATCCGTGAGTGCAGTGATTTACCTCCTTTAGAAGCAAAAAGGGATTGTGACATCTGTAAGTATTGCTCACACTTTCTAAAATATTGTCTGAACCCTTCTTTTTCCTTGTATCTCAAATCTTTTATTTAAACAAAAGTATCAGTTTTTGCTAAAAATGAGACACTAGCCCCCCTTTTTGCCATCGAGAAACCGATCTCGGTGGAAGGACCCGTCAAAAAATGTATATTTGCAAATTTGTCATCTAAAGTAAATCGTGAGGTGGGAATTTGATTGATTCTACATAAAAATTTTCATTTTTCAAAACGCTCCAACAGCCTTAAAACAAATTTAATTAATCTCAAATTAACGAGTTCAAACTTTGAATATCCTTAGGTATCCTAAATATGTCGAAGATATAATGTGAAAACGTAGTTGTTTAAGAACAAAAATCCAGGTACAGGTTCGAAAACCAACTCTTAGATCAAAAGGGTTCAGAGATATTTAACAATTAATAGTTATCATTGACCAGAAAGCCCCGAAAATTGATAAAAAAGTGATTAAAACTGAATTTTTACAACACTATCATGAAAATGACGTGTTTTCGTGCTTCTGATCTGTACGTAATATGACGCGTTTCGAACGATGCAAATAAAGAACATACGAAATGAGGAATGCTTACGAAAAGGCCTCTTTTCGTAAGCATTCCATTATTTCACAATAAGTGAAAGGATGATAGTTAGATAAAGACGGAAATAGGTCGATGTTTTCAGCAACAACTGCAGCGCGCTCATCTCGTGACTTAGCGTATAGAACTACATACGTTAGCAAAACTAATTAATACTTGAAATATTAAATTTTGTCTTTTCAAACTGAATAAATTTTGTTATGAATAAATTTATTAGTTATAAGTAATTTGTATTAAAAAAGTCATTTTTCATGTATACAATTTAAATTTTCCCGCAATTTTGACTCGACCAACTAGCGTACCTAGTGAGGAACAGAGGTTCACCTGCTTTTGTAACCTCATAACTTTCATTAGTTTGATCATTCTTCAATAAGAATTGGTAAGCCCCCCCGGCGCGGGCTTCGCCCCCTGCACCCCCATCAGGACTGCGCCCTTGACCCCGCCCCCCCCCCCTCGCCCGCAACTTCAATCAGGTTTAGTACTTTTCACGCTTTTCATGATCTTGTTGTAAAAAGTTTCGTGCATATCACGTGGTAGGCCTTTTTCTTGACTCATGCAGTGTTTTTGGACTCGTCACGAAAAGGCAGTCGCCTACCACTTGTAATGCAATATACTATTTATTAACAAGTCGTGGAAAGTACCAATTGTCGTTGTAGCAATCACAGGGTATAGGAATTGGTCGCTGGAAACACCTCTGGATATAATTTTTCTAGCTAATTCAAAGTACTATTTTTTATGCATTAGAATAAATATTTATCATATTTGGGTATATCGAATGATTGTTGTTATCAATCTAAACTAGCTGTGAATCCGATCTCGGATGTTCCATTTAACTATATTTAAATATTTTGTGCTCATTTTTTGAGCACTTTGCTTCCTCATTAAGATGAAGTTGCAAATGAATTTGCTTCCTCATAGACGAAGCATTAACGATTTTCTTAAATATTAAAAGATATATATAATTCTTTTTTCTCGAAAGAGAGAATCTTTCGACCTCATCATTCATAGATTCCGTGCGTCGAGACGAATCGATTAACCTGTAGGATTAGTGTTTTTATTTGAACTAATATATGAAAAATTAAAAATTTTCAAAATTACAAATACAAGCATAACCTCCTTAATATACAATAAAATTAAATTAATCATACAGGTCAATCGATTCGTCTCAACGAAAGGAATCTTTCTTTTCTTTACATAAGCTTTGAATTTTCATTATTTGAGAAGTTATAGTCGAAAAATCAATTTTACAAAAATTCAAAATCTACAGAAAAATTTTTAAATTCAATATTTTGAAAAATCCCTCGGCACGTTTTGAGATATAGGTGGAGCCAATATACCCTACAAATATTTTATCAATTTATCTACAACTGTCCTTAAGTTAATAGGGCGACAAAAAATGGCGACATCCTTACACACATACACACATACACACACATACACATACATCTGGATAATTGATTAGAATGTTGTATTACACATTTATCACGTGAGGAAAGTTTAATTAAACCATTTTTAAAATATTGGAAAATGTAACGATTACAAAGCTTTCTCTATGAGGAAGCAAAAAATGTAACTTGGCGTAAACAAGAATGATTTTGTGGGTTCTTCATTTAAATATTTTTTCCATAAATTATTTTATTTTTCTGGTTGTCATGAATATTCGCGTAATTTTTAAAAAGTAATATTTTTAATTGTTTATATTTATTATTAAAACTCAATAATGTTTATTGCATTTCAGTATTGTTTAAATATTTATCATCTTTTTGGAATATATTTTTATAATATCCATTATTGCAAAAGATCTTCTATCTATAGTGGATGTTTTTTTTGAAAATTTATAAAAAGTTTGTTTCAACGACATGGGCATTTCTTAAAGTAGGCGTGGCAAGTCGTGGAAAGCACATTGATATATTTTCCTTTTAAAGTCGTGGAAAGCACCATAATGTATCCAGTGGTACTTTCCGCGCGTCGTTGAATCGACCCTTAGGTGTAAAATTTTTCCACGACCGTCGTGAAATGTACCACATGTCGTGGAATCAACCTCTGGATATACGCAAAAGTCGTGGAAACAACCAATGGGCACACACACACACACACACACACACACACACACACACACACACACACTTCATACATTGTAATAAACCACATTCTTTCTTTCAATTTAATCATGTTGGTCTGATTCGTTTTACAGTGGATACTACTGTCACAAAATATTCCAATAGTATTATCAATATTTAAAAGAAAGCTATGCCCCCTACCAAGAAAATGTTCGAAGTAAAGTTTACAGGTCTTTGTAGAAGTAAAAATTTCGATATTTAAAATTTTTTTCGTATCTCTCATTATTTGGTTTAAGAATTTAACTAAAAATTTTTCAAGAAAATTGAAAAAGTTATTATATAACAATCTTGTGGGGCTTTCAAAACGAAACATTTTTCTTCTCTTACCTTTTTTTCATATCGTGCAATGTATGGCTTAAAATTTTCATTTCTGTTTGTTTTTCTTTTATTTTGTAAATACTGTAACTCTGGTAATTTTCTTTTTTTCTTTAAAACGAACAAAATATTGAAAGGAAGACGTGGGAAATATGAAGTAACATAAAAAATATCTAGATTCTCTAAATAATAGTTTATTGTATAGAATAAAACTTTGCGCAGTTTTTAAGGTTAGGCTAGCCATTCAAGTAAATTCCATTGTCTTGAACTCTTGAAGATCTAAAAGCATTAGAGAATATTCTCCTTTCAGGAACGCATAGAACATGTACTCGAGCTTGACGACGTAAAACGATTGAGCTTGCTGTCAATAATAATCTCGTCACCATTTCTGATATTGTAGCGATATAGCTGCTTGCTAGGGAATAACATTTCTTCTGGACCATGCTGGGTTTTCAGCACCTGAAAAACGAAAATATTTTATATAATAAAAGGATGTGACTGCGTGTATCGAAATTTCAGTACGAATAGCAGAATTTTTCAAGACAATTTATATTTCTTCTGAAAGGCTTTTAATACTTGTGACTGAGAAAGAATTGACTTACCTGATCAACATAGAAAAGTCGCATTTTATTCGCCGATATTTTAACCATAGATTCCAGTTTTGTTTTCAGTTCAAATACAGTTCTGTACACATCAACAGATCGAACCTATGAACAAATAGAAGTTTGTGAAAATCAAAGAAAATAGGCACTAAATGGACGAGGAACTAAACCATGTGTTAAAAATGAATTAATCAGGCGTATGGCTATGATGCGAACGGGGATATCCCTAATCAAAGAACCCTGTGTATACAGGGAGAAGATAGAGGATTAGGGGAATATGGTATTCAGGGGGAAAAACGGGAGAAAGGGTAGGAGTATATATAGCTTCTGGCCCATTTCCCAGCGAATGCTGGAACCAGATGTCAACCTCGTGAAGTAGAGGAGCTAGTTCAGCATTGTTATAATACAAAGATCTCGCTACTCTTAAGATGCGATCCAAACGCGCACCATGTGGTGTGGGACAATATGGATGCCAATGATAGAGGTAGGGACCTATTGGAATTTCTAGTGGGCACGGATCGTAATACTCCTACACTCCAGACCAGAAGCAAGCCAAAAAGCCTCAAGTTCTGGAGACACTGATACTTATAGTTTTTAAAAATCAATTTGTAAGTGGGTGTAGGTAATTAGTAGGTTGGATTAAGGATCTACACACCTCTTTATTTTAATAAATTGAAAACACTTGTAGGCTAGGGATAGTAACAGAAATAGTTTTATTCGTAGTTTTATAAATGTTCACTAACAGAGTTTATTAAATTCAAACACTAGAACATAATGAGCCGAAATTTTGACAGCGTATTGTCACACACAACGGAATAATGAAAATCACGTATAACTCGGAACTTATAGACGGCGTATCGTCTCAAAACACAAAACTGAACTGTTATTTTCTTGACGGCGTATCGTCTCGAAAA
>CAJFCP010000608.1:103082-115138 GCA_904066005.1 Synergus itoensis | reverse complement strand
AATTCGATTTCTTAGAAAGTAGGTTCGCTGCCACGACTTTGACGATGGGGTAACTTTTGGGACACTAAAAAATAATTTTCAGGCCCATTTCCATTATCAATATCGATGTCCGTTGGGACTTATAGCAAAAAATTCTTTCAAAAATTCGATTTCTTAGAAAGTAGGTTCGCTGCCACGACTTTGATGATGGGCTAACTTTTGGGACCCTAAAAAATAATTTTCAGGCCCATTCCCAATATCAATATCGACGTCCGTTGGGACTTATAGCGAAAAATTCTGTCAAAAATTCGATTTCTTAGAAAGTAGGTTCACTGCCACGACTTTGACAATGGGGTAACTTTTGGGACACTAAAAAATAATTTTCAGGCCCATTCCCATTATCAATATCGACGTCCTTTGGGACTTTAGAGCGAAATAGTAATCGTTTTGCGTTTAAAATTTGAATTGAAATAGAAAACAATTGATGCGCGCTTCGACTGTATTCTTGTAGGTTCGTTTCAACGACTGACTTGAAGTTGTAATTCGTACATGGAAATATTTCCGAGAATATTTCCCTGGCCGCTAGAACCTGGCCGCCAGCTTCAGCGTCATGTAATTACTTATAAAATTTGCGTAACTCTCGTGGATATGGGAAACAGTTTTGTAAAACTCTGAGCATGAATTGATGTCATAAATACAGACTAATCCTGGTATTTTTGAGCTCAGATAGGACCACGAGAGCGTTTTTTTCTCTTTTAAGCGTACCAAAATTTAACATAGCGTAATATTCTAAATATTGAACAATCCGATCTTAACGATCTCACAGATCTTACCGATTTTGCGGATTTATGTATTTGTTAATAAATCATTGATTTGTAATTTAGCCGCTGAAATGGCACATATATAACGTTAGAGAATAATATCTGTTTTCTTATTTTTCTTGGAGGATTATTGTTCGTTCGTTATGCGATGAACAAATTAGTTTTTAACGAATCATTAATGAACAAGTAACTTTTAGATTATATCGAGTCTTTCCGCATACGGGCGACGATAAGTTCCTCAATTGTGATCGTTTTATATTATCTCTTGATTAAATAAATGCACATTTTTGTTTTTGTTGAATTTTTGCGTAGTTATTTGCCTCCCACGAGAAACGTCCCACGACCACGACAACAGGTTCTTAGCCTACAAGGGGGCATAAGTCTTTCTTTTTCAGGAATTTAAATAAACTTACTCTCGAAGTCTATTAATAATTAAAATAGCATTTCTTAAATAAATATTAGTAAAAACCTATTCTCGTAACAAAGTAAAGAGAAAAACTTTAGTTAATATTTATTAGCTTAAGTCGCGTTACTGTAAAATAATAAACATATTTTGAGCGATTTCTATAATGGATTTTGTTTTTTAATGGAGCAATTTGAATAAAAGTAAATAATTATAATTTAAATTAGTAAATCTTTACTTCTTTTCTCGTGCTCTAATCTGTCCTATTATATGCATTTAAAAATAATTTTTTAATAATTAGAAAATTGTAAAGTTTCAAGATGTATTCTGATTAAATAACCTTTCTTTCCGTTAACCCTCACAGGATCATAAGGTTCATTTGCATGTTTTGGATACGGATTAAGACAGATGTCCAGATACCCTGTTCCCCCAAGTGGACTCGGTTTAATTTTGAAATTAGCAGGTTCCTTATTCTTCGCTTTAGATTTTCTTAATTCAGGACTGAAGTGAGATGGTTGCTTCCCAAAACATCCAAACCAATCATCAGGAGTGGAGTGCTTCTTTGTAGCAGATGGTGGTATAATATGAGGACCAGTCTTTTCATTTGCAAATTAATATCCATGGGGATAAATAGTTAGTCAATAAAAAATGAAAGTTTCTATTCTAATGGAGCTGCAAAATCTTTGCATGGAATCATAGATTTATGATTCCGCACACAGATTTCGCAATTGATGTTCAACGATTTTAAACTTTCATACACCCAAGATGTATAAGCATCTACTAATAATACTATTTAAACTAATATGTTGAATCTCTACTTTTGCTCTTGTTAAATTTTTCTTCAATATAACATGTATTTAAATTAGGCTTTTTCACAATCACTACCTATCTACAAAACATTGATTATTATCGTCTGCTATAAGGAATACTGGATATCCAAAATCCGAAAAATGTATGACTATCTTTATGAAAATCATCACTAAAGAGTTTGTAAGAATAAAATGTTATAAACTATCGGTTGTTGAACTTATTTCAGCATTACTTCAAAATACCAAGGAACATAAAAATATTTATTCTCATATCGACAATAAGTCTGGCAATCAATAGTATAACATATTTTTTTCTTAAAACTCAATTAAAGATGATTTTCGTAAGGATAGCCATGCATTTTGCGGATTTTACACACCCAGTATTCCAGATAGCAGACGAAAACCAATGTTTTATAGACAGATATTAATTGTGAAATAACCTAATTCATCGGAATGGTTTAGAACTAATTTTATTTCATTACTTGAAATTCTGGGTATTCATTGTAAAATACTTGAATTTATTTAAAGTATGTTGTGTTTCCCCTAAATTAATTTGGCATGCTTGAGTAGAAAAAATTGATTCAAAGAATTTAGGGAATAAAAGTATTTCAAGACTAATTTAACATAATAGAAGATACATACATTCAAGTGACTTTCACGAAATTCGTAAGAATTGAAAATATTTTAAGTAATCTAAGCGAAATTAAAGATCAAAAAAATTTAGTGAATTGACAAAATTAAAAATAATCCAAACAAGACCTAATTTACACTTAGTCGATCAAATAAATATTCATTCAGTTTTAGATCTCAGAACTTAGTAAAAATTAATAAGATAAAATTTTAGTAATTTTGTACACCCCTTGAATCTAAAATGTTCGGCGAAATACCTTGGCTTTTGTTTCGTCACGCCAGGGTTTCGTGAGCGCCTCGCCACGGAAAATACGCTTGAATTCTTTCTCAAATAAATTGCCTGGCTGGCCGCACAACATTTGCCGCCCTTTTGCGACGCCATCTCGTAATTCCGAGGGCTTTACGTATTTTCCGGATGGACCGGGAGGTGGATCGTCGAAAAATCCTTTGAGACACAAAAGACTAGAGTTTCAAGTTCCGAGTTGAGACTTATGTATCAAATATGGCTTGTATACTTTCTAATAAAACGAATATTACCAACTCGATCAAGATCCACTTTTCCGAAATGCCGGCCAATTGGTTCTCTCATCTTTTTGACCATTTTTATTCATTCTTGATAATCATTTTAATTCTGGTGATAACCTGTAAGCCCATACCGAAATGGGTGACAGAGAAAACGTAAACAAATTAACTAGTATTAGTGTATTAGTATTCCAAAAAATTCCATGTTCGATATGCGAATATATATTGGAGACTGTTTCATTACTAACTTCACGTCATAGAGGCTGGGGATTCGGCTTCCATGAACAATCCACGGAGTCCTAAATATATATATTATAAAAAGATAAAGAGTAACGTAACCTTTATTCCTTATGGGTCAAATGAAAGTGATGACGCAGCGTATACGGAAAATCGCACATGACGTCGGAAATTTTAAATTTTAAATCTGTATTCTTTTTGCTTCCTTATAGAGGAAGTTTTGTAATGGTGACGAAATCCAGTTTCCAAAAAAATGTTTTTTTCATTATATAATATTTCAAGGGAAATATATCTAATATGATGTCCCGAAAAATTGTTCGGATATGTGTATAAGTGTGTATGTATATATGTATGTCACGCTTTTAAGTACGGTCCTGCAATATCTGGAAAACGCGTACAGATAAATTGATGAAATTTTGCATAATTATTCCACTACATACAAAGTCCAATTTCTTAAAAAGGTTTAACAAAATATTTGATTTTACAAGTTTTATGTACTTTTTATATGATTTTATTAAAATTGATTTTTCGACTATAAGTTCTCAAATAATCTCCATTCAAATCTGATGTAAACAGAATAAAGATTCCTTGTGTCGAGACAAATGGATTGACATGTTTGACTAATGCATGGAATTGAAAAGTAAGAAAATTACGGATATTTTTAATTTTTCCAAAAATTGATTCTTCAAATGTAACTTTTCAAATTTTCACCTTTTAAAACTGATGTAAAGAAAATAAAAAAAATTCCTTGTATTGACACGAATCATATGATCTAATATTAATATTTTTAATTAATTAACCCTTAGTTTACAAACTTTATTTCCCACCTTCAGTTTACAGACATGGGTCTTTTAAATCCTGTTCAATTTTTGAACCGCTTGTGACTTTCAAAAAATCAGGTAAAATTCAAAGTTAAGTTTTTAAGTGACTACTAAACGATTCAATTGTTGTTAGTGTCAATCGTTAAAAATTTTTTTAAATAAAAATGGAAATTTGTGAAAAATATGAAAAAAATTGATATCTGTTAAAAAATTCATATTTTTGCAAAAAATAAATTTAAAAAGCTAAATTATTTGAAGACCTGAAAAATGACATTTGAAAAAAATACAGACCCGTTGTCGGCGGCTTCAAAAATCCTGTAAAATCATGTTCACTCTTGAACACTTCTCCTTTAAGGGATATTCCCAGCTGCATTTTTTTTGTCTATTTTTTTTGGCTTAAATCATGCAAAAACATCCCTACAATCAAAATCTACAACGCCTACGTACCGATCTAAATTCAAAATTTCTTAAAATAAATTTTTCCGAAACATTTTTGATCCTCCACAACCACAAATTTTGGCCATTTTTCGAAATCGTGTTTTCAAAATCGGCCGGCTGTAGATTGTGCTACTTCTCCGCATGGGAAAAATGTCTGATTCTTAAATTTTTTTCGATCCACCCTACTGTCCAACAATGTAGGAAAAGCCGGGGCAAAGCGGTATAGAAGATTTTTTAAAGCGGCATTTGACCTCAATTAATCGGTATTTTCAGAAATATGTTCTTTAGTAGTGCTTATGTTATTTCCGGAATATGGTGTGATTCCCATTGTTTCTTCTCGAATAACGTGACGTCCACGTCGCAGGAGAGCGTCCTTACTAATTTCTTAATTCTTCAATGCAAGTAAGTTATATTATCATCAAATCGTTGTAGTAGCACATTGTACCCTGCACCATTACCTTTTATTTGCATATCCAATTAAGTGTTTTTGTTGGTTATCTCTTTTTTTACGCGCTTTAATGTTCACGCGGGACCTGGGGACAAAGCGGGTGGGGCAAAGCGGTATACTATTGCGCTCCAACCAACCAATGTAGTCAGTCAGTCTGGATGCCTAAAATTTGAGAAAAGACAAATTGAGCAGTAAAAAAAGTCAGGACAAGCCGAAAAAAATCAGATAGATAAAAAAAACCATCATTGTTTCAGTAAACACCGTTTCGAGAAAACGCGTGAGCAAGAACAAAAATCTTAGGTACTTTGAGGATGTGCTGGGAAATGAAAGTGACGTTTAAAATGTTCTTTATACTGTTTTGTAGTACTTATAAATAAGTAAATAAATTCCTGAGTTAAAAAAAATATTTTTAAATGTATTTTACTATCCATACCGTTTTGCCCCGCCTCTGGGGCAAAGCGGTATGATTGCACTTTTTTTACAATAGCAATGATCGTCTATATGCATTAAAAAATTTCAAAGTTAAATACCCATTAAAGCTGTATAATAGATTAAAGTAATAAGCCACTAACTCGATTGTGCGAAGAAAAATTTTTTTTTAGTAAAAAATTGATAATAATAGGCTTCGCCTATGTACCCTACTTGAGAAAAAAATCGCATTTTTTATTAAAAATTCAATTGAAAAATAATGGCGGAATAGCGCCGCTCTTCCCTACAAATATTTTAATCTAATTAAATTCAATCATTTATATATTAGGTATAAATACAGAAAATACATAAAATGAAATACATAAAATGATACATAAAATTCTTCGCTGGATAGTTTTCAACAAGTCTTTAAAATTTCCCATAACTTTTTCCCAAACCCTGAAAATTGATTCCAAAAACTCTAAAAAGTGATTTTTCCCCATGCAATGTATGTACATAAGAAACATCATAGTAAAATAGACACGTGTTAGAAGCAAAGTAAAAAAAAAAATAAAAATATAGGGAATCTCTTTTGTGTCACTTTTTTCAATACATGATACATACATGCGCGTTTGATTGGCTTAAAAATTCTTTAAAATTCAACTGCACATTTTGATGATAAAAATTTGAACTTTAATTTTATTTAAATGTGTATGAGAATGTTCCCACGAAGAACACTTGAATAAAAATAAGTCTTATTATAATATAACGAAGTTTTTTTCTGTAGTCAAGTCTCAGGTGCAATAGACTCTAAAGATTGGAAGGGAGAATATTTATTAGTCCTTAGAAAGCATGTAACAACCAATATTCAGAGCCTCAAATATCTGTTGCAAAAATGTTCATAAATCCTCACTCAAAATATCCAATCCTCATTATTCTTGACATTTAGATTACGAAAATGATAAGCTTGCTCGTATTCTTATTTTTCATTGTTCAATAAATAATCAAAATTTTTAACATTTAAAAGTGTATATCATTCGATGCAGAATTTCAAGAAACATATAAATTTTGTAATGGCTGAAGAAGTATTTGTGGGAAGTTTTTTGAAAACTTTAAAATTTTTTACTTCCATTTGGCGCTTGCCAGTTTTGAAGAAAATTGTGAAATGAGTCTGAGACTCAATTTGGGAAAGTTGTTTGGAGAGTTGTACCATATTTTGACCATATGTTGTTTATTGTGACGTCAGGTATAGCTCGACAGTATTCAGTGGCCCTATACAGTTTTCCGGAGTGAGGTAAATGGTATGCTTTGCTGTCAGTAGACGTGCCAAAGACGACCCGTTGTAGACAGCATCGGATTTTGGCTCCCAATGCGCGCCCAGCCACTGCCTCTGGTAGGTGGCTGCGCGCAACTATTTGAAATTTAAATGCCTCTAAATGACTAAAGATTATGTACAAGAATAAAATGAAGATAATATTACCACATTTTATTATAAAAACATAATCAATTCAACATTTATTCATTTAGACCACCCATAGGAATAGTCGAATTTATTATACATATTAATTATTCTTCATATTAATACTTATAATTCTAAATATATTTACATTCAAAAGAAGATGAGATATAACATTTATTATGTGACATATATTTATTATGTGATTTACAATATTGATAGAAATGGTCGAAATGCACATTAATTCTAAAATGTACATTTATTTTTATTGAGAATATTTATAAGTTTTTCATCACTAGAAATTCGCTTGGTGTTATAAGAGTATGTAGCTTGTAAATTCAATTACAGCATTTTATATTACATCTTTATACAGTAGCGCTCAAAAGTATTTTTTAGATACGTAATTAATTTATTTTTCTAGAAATTAAGTACAAAATTGAAAAATATATACAAGTGAAGAAAAGTAACATATAATAGCATGAAAATGAAAATGTTTATTACTTGCAAGGCATATTTTATAGTCTTACAAAAATTACGTACTCGATAATACTATTTTCACAAGGCTCTAACATTAAATAATGTACAAAATACTTCTGAGTGCTACTATAAATACTGTCATCTTCAAGGTTTAGTACAAAACTTTTCTGAAATATAATTTAGCCATAAAAGTATAAGATAGACCATCAATGATATTTAGAAGAACATCGTCTGCTTATAGATTGTCACCAGATTCGAAAGCCCACGATCGACGAAAACAAATTTAAAGTTTATTTATTTTACTGAAATGAGAAAACTTGTCTCTAAATTTTATTATTATAAGTCTCTGTTATGGCTAATACTATAGGACATTTTGGCATAAATCATAATAGTTTTATTACGATACTTCTGTAAAAGATCGTAATCATGATCCTATAATTACCCCATTAGTATCGCTTCTCTATTTTTATGATGAAATTGTTGAAACTCTCGTTGAAAAGGTGCAGACCAAACTGAATTGTAGTTCAGTTAAGTTTTGAACTCTGTTCTGTTGAAATCGTGCTCTATCGTTATATTTAAACCAATGCAATTGCATGCGACTTCTGATAGTGTATTTTTTATAAAGTCAGTGCATATATAGTTCATTTCAAGTTGCTATATTTCTTCTTAATGTTCTTGAATTCTTCTACTATAAACAATAATGGAATCTAGGTTCAATTGCCCATCTTGTGATCAAACTTTCTCAGAGAGAAAAAATTTATACAGACATTTTCGAAAATCGCATGATGATGATCCACCCTCAGATCTTCTACCCGCTAAAGACTACTCTTGCGAATTTTGCGACAAAAAATTTCTCAATAAGGAATCGTTGCTTACACACATCAGGAAGTTCCACCCAAGCAATAAAAAACTGAACAAAACCAGAATAATTTGCCCATACAAGCCATGTCAAGAAGCGTTGTTTACGTTCTCCAATCTGAGGAATCATTTGTTTGAAATTCATGGAGAGAAGATAGAGTCCGAACTGATTGAGTTCAATAGCATTACAGCAGCTCTATGCATCGCCCCCACTTTTTTGATTTTCTTAGCTTCCGGAATGGTGAACTAATTCGCGTGATAAAATTATTGAAACGATTAGTGATAGACCTGTTGAAATGATCAGTGTTGAACCTATGGAGGGTGCTGAAAGTAAATTCTGACAGTAAAACGTTCGTTAATTTAAAATCGAATTTGTTTGATGAAATATTCAATAATGAACAAAGCGTTAAATTTCCAATTGCCTGAGGAAGACATAGTATAAAATTTGGCAATTCTAAGATCGTCCAATTTTCTCAGTGTACTATGAAACTAGTCAATGGGCTTTTCGAACCATTTTCGTCAAAACAGGTAGTGATAAAGGATAATTTTGAAATATGGTTTGCAATTCTTGGAAAAGTCCTTGATTTACAGAAAGTGAGAACTGAAAGCAAAGTATCATCAATACATGATATAGAAAATATCATAGATGCAATTGATAAATTGAAAATCTGTAATGGATGTGCTAATCCAGGAGAGAACGAAAACTTTGTAAATTCCGTTACACATAGAGATAAGGAAGGTTTTCTAAGACATAACAAGTGTACTTATATTTTAAATGTAGTAGAAGAAACATAAGTCAAAAATATTTGCAAGGCTTGCAAACGTAGAGCAGAAACTATTTCGAGGAAGAAACGAAAATTAAATAATACAGACAGTCCGATCAATGCGAAGAGAATAAAACTTTTAAATTTGAATCCAATTCAGAGAAAAAATGTACAGCTATTAAGAAAGAAAGTTCAACAGAATAAAATAAACCAGAGAAGGCTTAATGCTAAAATAAATTTCTATAGCTCAAGTCTTCAATGATGTCAAGAAGGAATGGCACAAACCAGTACTTCAGACATTCATAAAATTTTAGAAGAACAAAAAATATCTGCTAATGAACGTCTCGCAATTAACGAAATGTTTCAAGCAGCCAAATGTAAAAATCCGAAAAACCGAAGATATTCAGATGACTGGTTGATACTATGCTTACTATTGCATATGAAATCTCCCACAACTTATAACTTTTTACGGGATAACAATTTTCTGATGTTACCTTGCAGTAGGACTATTCGAAAGTATATAATATATGTGTTCTTATAATTATATTAAACTTAATTTCAGATATGCAAATACTTAAATATTCATTAATAAATTGTACGTTATTGTACATAGATACTTAGCAATGATCGACACTCCATGTGGTTTTGACTCCAAATTTCTGGAAGTTCTTAAAATACATTTTGATACACAATCACTTTTGCAACGATATGGATTGCTGCTCCTAGACGAAATTGGCACGAGAATGAATATCGCATTGGATCAGAAAAATATGTCCTATAAAGGATTAGAAGATTTCGGGTCAAATGAAATTAATGATGGTATCACTGATAAAGCTGATCATGATCTCGTATTAATGTTCCAGCCACTTTACGATAATTACTCCCAGCCGATTGCAGTTTTCGCCAGCAAAGGATCCACCACTGGCACAGTTTTAGGAAAACTAATTGTCCAGGCTGCAATTTTACTTGAAAGAGCAGGTGCAATAATACACGGAGTGGTGAGCGATGGTGCAAGCACAAATCGTAAATTTTGGACGGTTTGTTCATCCGGTGGATGAAAAACGAAAAGAGTGTTTGCTTTTTCTGATATTTGTCATTTAATTAAATGCGTCAGAAATCGTATGGAAAGTAAAAAAGCTAACTTGAAGGTAGAGTAATTTTTTATTTTAGTCGCTGTTATAAAAAAATATTATTTTCAAATGCAATTAAGTAAAGATTGACATTCCAGTTGTAAAAAATTCTTTTTTCAAATATTCTTCATGCAGTTTTACAATAATATTTCTTTTCAACTAACGTTTAAATATTTAATTATAGGTATCTTCAGACGGTTCTCCTATTGATTGGGAATATTTTTATATTATGTATGAGTTAGAAAAACTGAAACCTGAATCGAATAGAATGTGTCCAAGAATTACAGCTAGCCATTTAACACTGAATAACTTCGCCAAAATGAAAGTACAATATGCAGTTCAGGTATACTTTAAATTGTAATTTATTTCTTCAATGTATGACTGCTATTCAAAATAATAATATGTCTACTTTTATATTTTTAGTAAATCTGTAGCAAAAGGATTGCGGTACTATAAAGCATATGATCCTAGATTAACAAACTGCGAAGCTACTGCTGATTTTTGCGAACGTTTCAATGACTTATTCGATGTTTTGAACATATTGAAGCCTGAAGATGGTCTTACAGTGAAAAGTGCCTGATTAAAGGTTGAAATTAATTACTATTTTTATAAATACTTTAAACCTAAATGTATAGGTAAAATGTATTATTTTTCTATTTGATACTTTTACATTTAATACTCATATTAGCAATAATTATATTTTGCAGACAATTGAATGTTTTCTGCAATGGTTAAATGAATGGGACCAAAGAGTTAAAGACGGGATATTAGCGAAAAATAATTTTTTGACTGATAACACTGCTGAGGGATTAAGGATAACTCTGCATTCCACTATGGATTTAATTCAATACCTTATCACTGAATATAAGTGCGAATACGTTCTTACAGAAAGAATAAATTAAGATCTTTTGGAGGTCAATTTTTTTCTATTTCAATTTCCTTTTCTTATTCTCGCAAAATGTGAAACAATGATTAATATTATGAATAATTTTTATAGAAACTATAAATGGAATTATATATATATATATATCATACATATATTATCGGTACCTGAAGTTACGAAAAGGATGTACATTCCTATTTTCTTTTCCTAATTTCATCCATCATGACGTTATTCCTCTAAATTTTTATTTTTTTCCTTTTTTTTTCTTTTTCTCCCAGTCTGAGATTCAGATTTAATTACTTATTTTAAATCTGACTGTAAAGGTTATTCTTCATAACTTTTGAATAAATTTTTGCATCAGTTTGTGACATTGAATTTGTATCTTAAGGGCATGTGTTACCATGCTTACCATATAAGCAAATTTAGATAACCCAGTTTTTTTTCTACAATTTTTACTTTTTCAACAAAAAATAATAGTATACATCCGTAAAGAACGTGAATACGGATGGATGTGCACTATTATTTTTTTGAAAAAGTAAAAATTGTAGAAAAGACCCGGATCATCTAAATTTGCTCATATAATATGGTAACAGTAACACATGCCCTTAACAATCTGAAATCCTCACAAACGAATGCAGAAATTTATTTAAAACTCTGACCATCAATAAAAAGAACTAGCTTTGTGTGTTATTTTGAGATTGCCTGATGCAATTTGTTCATTCATTCCTTCCCTCATTAGAGATTCTTCGGTACGGTGCGCATGGCTGGAGGCAGCAATGACCACCCAACAACACCTACGTTTTTACAGATCTACAAGATTTTAGCTATGTTCAGCATTCTTAAACCTCCAAAATCCGGAAACTGTTCCTCTCCAAATGAAAGGAAATCCTCTACTCCATTATTGTCCGTAGCAAGAATCAAAGAAATATGCGGTACTGAAAAACAGAATAAGTCGAAAGCTTTAAGTGAAAT
>CAJFCP010000608.1:65607-86306 GCA_904066005.1 Synergus itoensis | reverse complement strand
CTCTGGGGAAATTAATTATTACATAATAAAATTGGAAGTAAAATTAAATTACCTGAAGTTTGCGTAGAGCTCTTTCTGGAAAAAACGGTAGAAAATATTTCACTAATGAATCTCTTCGACTAGATATTATCGAGGGGATTTTATTTTAACGGGCTCGAGCTTACCATAAGCTCGAGTACTTTTCATCCTCGTTATCACGTTTTCCAACTTATCACACTTTTTCCACCCTTTTCGCGCAATTATTTATTTCTTTTGGTATCTAGATGTTGTCCAGCCTACTATAGTCTTGGTAATCGACCTTTTGAGACACTGACATCGGTATTCATCTGATAAATATGATCGAGTACGGATAAGAATCAATCTCTCACTGACATATTTCTAACTGCAACCTCTAAGAATTTTACTGTATGTATAACGGTATGGCTATACCGAAGCCTAAAGCGCTTGAGCGTAGGCATATAAGATTGCGCGTACCTGCACGGCATGCCGTGCCGTGATAAAGATAAAATAATAAAAATAATAAAATAATAAAAAATAAAATAATAAGATAAAATAAATAAGATAAAATAAAAAGATAAAAAATAATTAAAAAATAATAAAAAGATTAAATAATAATAATAATAAAATAATAAAAAATAAAATAATAAAAAGATAAAATAATAAAGACTGATCGAATATCGATCGACAAGCAGTATCGCCTATATTACGATGGACGTGCAACTACATATCACCAAGGACTCAATCTCTAACAGGGATAAAAGACGAGCGATCGGCCACAGTCGGCATCCTGAAACGGATCGCAAGAGGCTTCATGCGGCACACGGTGCCGCGCCTCCAGCGTTACTTTTATCCTGGCCACTACGTCAGCATCGAGTCTTCAGTATCACCGCATCGAGGCAGTACAGTCTGTTCAACAAGAGCGTGTGGTCTGTATTTTTAAAACTATTGGAGATTTTTGAACGTTTTTTTTTTTTAAATTGAAGTATGTACGTTCAAAGGACTAATACGCGTTTATGATACCGCTTCAGTATCGCTCGAACCGTCCGAGAGAACGCACGCGAACGAAAATGAGTTCTGTTTACGCTAAACGTTTTGAAGCCGTTTTCTTGTGTTACCATCCAAAAGAACCAAAAATGTCCGTCACAGCGGCTGCTAAATACTTGAGAAAGTCAAAGTCGTTCATTGTGAAGTGGGTTGAGCGGTATAAAGCCGGCGGAACTGTCGACGATCTTCCTGAAAGAGGCAAATCTGGAGTAACAACCAGCAAGGAGGACAAAGCGATCGTGCAGCTATTCAAGCGTACCCCGACTCTCGGTTTGCGAGATGCCAAGGCTATACTAGCCAAAAAGGGAGTAGACATTACTATCAACACCATACGACAGCGATTGGCTGAATCGAAGATGCAGTACCGTAGCACGAGGCAAAAACCCCTACTCTCAGAAACCCATATCGAAAAACGGAAGGCATGGGCTGCTGAAAATCTCGACCGGGACTGGTCGAACGTTACTTTTTCTGACGAAGCGTCATTCTGGGCATGGGTTCCCATTAAGTATGCCTAGTCTACGGCTGGCAGTAGATTTCTCCAGCGGACCATTAAACACCCAGTGAAGGTCCATGTTTGGGGATGCTTCTCTGAGCGCGGTTTTGGATGTTTGCAGCTCTTCACCGAGAACCTCAACGCTCAGAAAATGTTGCAAATATACCAACGTGGTCTTCTAAGGTCTGCTAAAAAGATGTTTGGAGCCGATAACACCGATTGGATCTTGCAAGAGGATTCTAGCCTATGAGAGGGCATAAGATCTTACCATTTCAGGAACCATAACTTAAAATTTAGATACTGTTTCTTTCAATATTTCCTTTTAAGACCCAAATACACTAGAATCGTAGATTCTAGAATTCTAGATTCGGAATTTATAGGAATTCTCATGGAATTTTACCCTTTAACGGCCAGTGGGACACATACGTGGGACGTATGTGTCCCACTGGCCGTTAAAGGGTTAAATAAAAAAGAATTATCTGATTCAAATTTCTCCTCTGAAAGGAAAAATGAAGTAAAGACCTTGAAAATGTTCAAATGTCTAAAAATTTATTGGATTATTCTCTTATAATCAGAATGTAAAAAATATGTTAGTGTGTATTATAACAGATTTGATAAGATTTAGAAATGCTATTTTTTTAAAAAGATAAATATAAAATAGTTCATTCAGGTTAAAAAACCGGAAATATGTAAAAAAATCTGTGAATTTTTTTGATAGAAGGAGTTATCGAACTAAGCAACAAAAGTGATAGGAAAAGTATTGGCTCGGATGCGAGGACCGACAAATTGTTTCATTCCAATAAACAAACTTTTAACGTCAGAACAAGTATTTCTTTCCACACCTCGAGTCATTCTCGCAGACGAGAGTAAATTGATTTCTTCCATCCGAGTCTTTTGAGTTCGCTAGACGAAGCAGGAAAAAGAACCTCGGTGTGTATCGACAATGTTTACGTGCTCGATTCTCCTGCAATATAATTTACTTCGACTGTCCACATTCATCTCGCCTGAAAGTATAAGTGGAATTTAATTCTCCAATTGTATAATAAATTGAGAAATTTATTCCCTCGAGTATCTTATATTTCTTTTACAAAAAAATATTTATGAAATAGTTTTTTGTTGCACAAGAACTTATTAGGGGTCAAAGTTGTCTAACTAAAATAAACGGAGTGAACGGTGAAAATCACTAACAACAACTAACAATAAGTGCGTCCCAGCCAAAACTTTCCCTGGCAGAAAGTTTCAGGGAGATGGAATATTAAGTCAGTAATTAGAAATGAAAACATCCACCATGTCGAAAGCGGCGCTGCTGTGCCATTTAAACATGGCCACCGAAACCATATGAATAATATGGAGGAATATCAATAATTTAATTTACTAGTGCCTCTGATGGCCGCTACGTGGCCTTCATCGCCCTATGTGCCTTTCTATTTTCTTTTCTACATTCAATGCCCATGCTTTCTTAATGCATGTTCCTTTCTATGTTTTTTTTCCCATACGAGATTAGGCGCGCGCTTGAGCGCGCGTGTTTTGTCTATAGAAACTGAAATGAAAATTTAAATTCTCACGGCATGTAAATTGACCAATAAGGTTCACGCATGAAGTTAGCTGAAAGGTAACGAAAAATTAGGAACGCAATGTGAAGTTGTCTGAAATTCATGTCTTTTTTAGAAATGGAATTCAATGCTACAACTAGAAGTTTGATATTCGATTCTTTTCAATTCAAGATTTTCGTGCCGTGTCTTTTTTACTAAAGGAAAAAAGTGTTTAAGGGCATGTGATACTTTTTCGACGTTTTTTTTTTTGTCCATAAAAATGAATATTCCTGAAAAATAAATTGCGGAGAAATTATAAAATATTTTAAGGGAGGGTTATTGACTCTCATTTTGTTGAAAAATAAGAAAAATATAATTATTGATAAATTACTGTCTTTATTCTTTATGAGGTTAGATTAGCATTATTGGCAATTATTTTTCTCTGACATATCGACACAATGTGTTGGTAAGGTAGGAACGCTCCATACCATACAGAGACAGAATGATAATGTAGACATCAAGAACTTTTGAAATTTTCAAACTTTCAATCTCTATATGCATTAGTTATTACTATTATTATTAAATAGTTAATGTATAATATAAATAATAACACTATTTTTCTTATTCACAATAATTGTGAATAAATAATCTAGTATTGTACTACATCGACTAACATAAATGTAGAAAGTATGATTGATTCGAATATTGTATTGCTGTACAGTATTTACTTTTTTGTATTCGAAATCTTTATTCAATTTACCATATATGGCTGTAAAAAGTATTTACAAAAAGTGGTTTCAAAATGTTGTCACGTGACACTGTATTATTTACAGTATATTGTTTTTTCTTATTCACAATATTAGATCAACTCATACGCATGCAAAAAGTATGGTTGATTCAAATATTAAGGCCAGCAAAAAAGGGATACAAGAATTGGTACAAATTACATCGTTGAATAACAAATTTTTAATTCGTATGTAGTTATTTTCATTTTCAACCCGTTTTCGCGAATTTATAGGAACGCACTGGTCCAATATTACATTCTAATCAATTGTCCGGATTTATGTATGTGTGTGTATGTGTATAGATGTCGACATTTTTTGTGGCCCGGCTTCAGTTGTAGATAAATGTATGAAATTTGTAGGGTATACATATTGGCACCAACAATATCTCAAAACGTACGGAGGAAGCAAAGTGCTCAATAAATGAGCACAAAAGAATATAAATTTAGTTAAATGGAACACCCGAATTCGAATTCACAGCTAGTTTCTTTTTTTCGAATGGTTGAAATTTTTCGATGTATGTAATCCAAACAAAGCCTCACTGTGACGATCTAGTCACTTGGATGGAAATAAATGGAATTATGTTTTTTTAAAACAGAGTTTTATTATTTTGTGAGTGGTAGAAGATCTTGCCCTAGCGAAGATACAACGTAGACTACTGACCGACTTGCTAAGGGCTGCAGGGCAGGTCAGGAATGTGGTTACTTCCTCCCGAAACGAACGTGGAGGGAGGGATGTTTTAGAAAATTTTTCTATACACAGAATTAAAGAAAAGACTATAGATACGTCCGTGTTACACCCCACTTGTTAGATAACACAGACACACAAAAAAAAAGTGGTCTGTACCAAGAACCGCACCTACATATATATTCGTATGTATTTTGACGCGCTGAATCCGAATCCGGAGTCCGTTTTGCTCCATCACGTCAAATTTAAGGGCATTTGAAGATCAAATTGGCAAAAAAATCGATTGAAAGTAGGTGACTATCATTTCTATGGTTTTGATGGACCCTGAATCTGAATCTGGAATCGGTTTGATTCCATCATGCCTGGATCAAGGTCAATTCAAGGTCAAATTTTCAAAATGTGAAAAAAGTGAATTTTTGACTGCAAATTCTGAAAGAACGGGAAATTCTACATCCAGATATGGTATTCATTTTTATTTTTATAATGATCCTAAAGGTCATTTCAAGGTCAATTTAAGTTAGTAACTTGATAGTTCGAATGACGATTGCAAAAATACGAAAATGTGTCTTCGTTTCACACGTTTTGAAGGTCTCTGAGTCCAAATTCGAGGTCCATTAGACCGCAGTACGTCAGGGTCAAGGACATTTGAAGGTCTAGTTGAGGCCAATCAAGTCGTTTGAGAGGCGATGACTAGTATTTCTATGGTTTTGAGGGTCGTTCTATCTGGATACGGTCGCAGAATTGCCCCAAACCTGTCACCCCGATCACAAATTATATGTGCATAGTTCGTGAAACTTTTGTCCAGGCACATATATCGAATTAGCCGTGCATTACCTTTATAGAGATGAAGGTACTCCAAGATGCAAACAGCGTTTCGTGATATTGCAAAAATTCACACTTTTCTTCTTTTGTAGCGAACCCTTTTGTCCTCAAAAGATCTATGTAACGTATTTCTCTTTCTCTTTTGCGTCTTTATCTCGGTGTCCCTCTTGAGCATCCAACAAAAATCTGCCATCATGTTTACATCCCTCTTTCCTTGATACCGAGATTCCATTTCCTTAATATCTTGATGAAAACGTTCACCCTGTTCTTCACTGTAGTCTCCGAGATTTTCTGGGAAGTAATCGAGACAGACTTATAATCGAGACAGACTTATAAGTCTGTCCAACGTACAAGGTCGTGGACACTAGAATAGGATATTTTCATGCTAAGAACATGTTCATGCTAGAACACTAGCTGATTCCAGCAAAACTCTAAACGAGATAGAAAGCTCCCTACTATAAGTAAAATTATAATTTTACTTAGAGAGCTTTCTATCTTGTTTAGAGTTTTGCTGGAATCAGCTAGTGTTCTCGAATCAATGTATTTTTACAATGGTAGCAAGTGATCTTGTAGCAAGTTTAAATCATCCGCAGAAAAGGGTATTGTAATATTTTTTTTATAACTAGTGCGTTTTAGAAGTTTTTCGCTTTTTCTTAATTTAATGATCGTAGATTCAGTATTAAGAATACAGACTTCATTGGTTCGTATCAATGTCGGCTCGTCAATTACAACATCTCTATTCTCGGTGGGACAGTTAACGTTTAGTGAGAGTTCTTTTTCCGGTATGAGTATGTAACCTTGATTGTTTTTTAAAGTTATATAAACAAGTAACTCGATTTTAAAAGGTGACACCTGACAGATTTAGTAATCTAGCGTCTTAAAACTAGCTCGGATTATTTGATTTTCACAAGTATTTGTTTCTGAAATAAGATAAGTAGGTTGTAATCGTTTGCAAATTCTAACCCTATTACAGATTTTACAATCTTTCAAAAGGTACTTGTCGATAGGTAAAGGTCCATGTTTGGGGATGCTTCTCTGAGCGTGGTTTTGGATGTTTGGAGCTCTTCACCGAGAACCTCAACGCTCAGAAAATGTTGCAGATATATCAACGTGGTCTTCTCCCTACTGGAAATTCTCACATGGGGACCCTTTAAGGATCCCACATGGGCACCTACATGGGAAACCATGTGGGAATCCACATGGGTTCCTTTAATAATCCATATGGGCAAATTGGGACACGAAATGAGATGGGAACCTATGTGGGAACCTATATGGGAACCTATGTGGAAATCCATACAGGATCCTGTGTATTTTCCTACAAATTTATTTATTCCACATTCCCTTGGCAAATTCCTACGAGAAGTTCCTATGTCAATTTCCTACCTGAAATCCTACATAAAAATCTTGGGTAGATTCCTACTTGAAATCCCGTATGAGAACCCTCTTGGGATCCCTCCCTTAAAATTTCCTACGTCGAATCCTACATTGAAACCTGTTTGAAATCCTTGTGGGATCCCAACTTTAAAATTTCCTACATCGAATCCCACATTGAAACCTGCTTAACCCTTTGCACTCCGCTGTCCCCTCTCATGGGACATTTTAAATGGATTTCGAATGGCACGGAGTGCAAAGGGTTAAAATCCTCGCAGGATCCTTCCCTTAAAATTTCCTGCGTTAAAATTCACATTAAAAACTGCATGAAATCCTCGCGGGATCCCTCTCCCTTAAAATTTCCTATATTAAATCCCACATAAAACCTCTTATATAATTCCATATTGAGGTATCCCATTACAATTTCTACCTTAATATGGAATTATATAAGAGGTTTTACATGGGATTTAACATAGGAAATTTTAAGGGAGAGAGATCCCGCGAAGATTTAATGCAGTTTTTAATATGGATTTTAACGTTGAAAATTTTAAGAGAAGGATCCTGCGAGGATTTTAAGCAGGTTTCAATGTGGGATTCGATGTAGGAAATTTTAAAGTTGGGATCCCACAAGGATTTCAAGCAGGTTTCAATGTAGGATTCGACGTAGGAAATTTTAAGGGAGGGATCCCAAGAGGGTTCTCATACGAGATTTCAAGTAGGAATCTACCCAAGATTTTGATGTAGGATTTCAGGTAGGAAATGGACATAGGAACTTCTCGTAGGAATTTGCCAAGGGAATGTGGAATAAATAAATTTGTAGGAAAATATACAGGATCCTGTATGGATTCCCACATAGGTTCCCATCTCATTTCGTGTCCCAATTTGCCCATATGGATTATTAAAGGAACCCATGTGGATTCCCACATGGTTTCCCATGTAGGTGCCCATGTAGGTGGGATCCTTATAGGGTCCCCATGTGGGAATTTCCAGTAGGGCTAAGGTCTGCTACAAAGATGTTTGGGGCCAATAATTCTGATTGGATCTTGCAAGAGGATAACGACCCGAAACATCGAAGCCGTCTCTGCAGCGCTTGGAAAGAGGAAAATGGGATCACGACCTTGAACTGGCCATCACAGTCCCCAGATGCAAATCCCATCGAAAACGTCTGGAGTGTTTTGAAGAGGAAGCTTGCGGGAAAACGTGTGTTCACCCTGAAACAGCTGTCGCAAAAAATCCGGAAGCTATGGCAAGAGATACCATCGAACTACGCAGAAAACTTGGTGGAAAGCATGCCAAGAAGGTGCCAGGCCATTCTAAACAACGATGGGGACTGGACCATTTATTAGGTGGTTGCGCATTAGTGTTTTGAACGTACTTTAATTTAAAAAAAAAACGTTCAAAAATATGCATTAGTTTCCGAAATATTGCGAACACGCTCTTGTTGAACAGACTGTACATCTATGAAAACATATTTCACATTAATGTAAACAAAAACCTATTTATATATCTGTAAAAAACTTTACATAGGACGAACACTACTTTACATAGCTTCCGCGAGCAATTATAAGGGTATACACACGCTTTTTGTTAACACATAAAGTAGAGGGTAGGTATAATAAAATTAAGATAAAATATAAAGTACCCGATAAACACCGATATACTATATATCTAAGAGAAAAAAAAACATACATATGAAGGTATTTATTGGGTCCATCTGAGTATATATAAGGTGGACACAATAAACACCTTTATATAGTATGGAGCGTTTTTCATTGCAAAAATACTAAATAAACTTTACATAAGAAAAATAACGTGATATAAGGTACGGAAATAGCATTTTAGATGCAGAAAAAAATATTTAACTTTAATGTAAACAACAACCTATTTATATATCTTTTAAAAAACTTTACATAGAACGAAAACTACTTTACATAACTTCCGCGAGCAATTATAAGGGTATACACTCGCTATTTGTAAAGATATAAAGTAGAGGGTATAATAAAATTAAGATCAAATATAAAGTACTCGAATAACATTCATATATATCTAAGCACAAAAAAAATATAAAGGTATTTATTAGGCCCGTCTGAGTTTATATAAAATGGACCCGATAATCACCTTTATATACCTTGGAGCGTTTTTTATTGCAAAAAAAACTAAAATAAACTTTACATAACAAAAATAACTGGTAAGGAACGGAAATAGTATTTTACATCTAGAAAAATATATTTAACATTAATGTAAACAGAAACCTATTTATATATCTGTAAGAAAACTTCACATAGGACGAACACTACTTTACATAGCTTCCGCGAGCAATTATAAGGGAAAACACCCGCTTTTTGTTAAGTTATAAAGTAGAGGGTATAAGAAAATTAATATCCAATATAAAGTACCCGACAAACACCGATATATACCTAAGCGAAAAAAAACATATAAAGGTATTTATTGGGTCCATCTGAGTATATATAAGGTGGACCCGATAAACACCTTTATATAGCATGGAGCGTTTTTTATTGAAAAGACACAAAAATAAACTTTACATAACAAAAATAACGTGATATAAGGTACGTAAACAGCATTTTAAATCTAGAAAAATATATTTAATATTAATGTAAACAAAAACCTATTTATATTCAAGACTTTATAAAAGTCTTGAAACGTACCTAGCATTCCGGTTCCGAATAATTACTTATTTAGAGCGATTAGAGGTTAGCAAAAGCTTGATTAAAGCAAATTCTACAATTCTAGTACAATTCTAGACTGCGACATATATGGGTGTTTATCGGGCACAAATCAGACATATAAAGGCGTTTACCGGGTACGATATCGGAGTCACTGAATTTAAGTACTTTGTAGGATACGTAATTATTCTTAGTGCATAGTGCAAGCATCGTCCTATTTTCACGAACAATTTATATTTTCCTTCTTGAGATGAAAAATTAAAATAAATATCAGGAATCTCACAAAACTTCTATAACTGCTATAAGGGCTTTAAATTCAACACACTTTTTGTAAAAATTTCATCCGCGTGCAAGCGACGATGCAATTAAATTATCCATTTACATTAAATCAGGTTTAATAATATATAACTTATAGTCGAAAGAAAGCTTAGACGTGGAAGAGTGAAAAATACAGGGCTTCTTTTATTTGTACATTTCGGTAAGACGATCTTCCAAATTGGAATCATTATTGAAAACGTTCTAAAGACGGCATAATTAATCAATCCTTATTCGTCATGGAACTCGATTTATATGAATAATTCAATTCAATTAAATTAATAATTTATATTATTAATTTAATCGGGTCTTCGCTTGCACGGGGGTCATTTGTTTACAACAATAAAGTTGAATTTAAAGTGCTTACAGGGCTTATACAAGTTTTTTGCGATTCATGATATTAATTTTAATTCTTTATCTCAAAAAGGAAAATATAAATTGTTATTGAAAATAGGAAGATACTTGGACCATGGACTAAGAATAATTAGAGAAGAGACAATGTACTTGAAATTCAGGGACTCAAATATCGTACCCGGTAAATGCCTTTATAGTATGTGTCTGATTTGTACCCGATAAACACCCTTATATGTCGCAGTCACTTATACTAGTTAGATTAGGCATAAGATGACTATACAGAATTGTAGAATTTGCTTGCGTTAAGTTGGTGATAACCCAAACGCTCTTAAAAATTAAATATTCATATGAAAAATTCGAAGTAATTTTAGAAGTTTAACAAACATCAGCTTCTGACGGCATTTCCTACGAAGAATCAATAACGCAATCGAACCTTTTCCACAATCTTATTTTCGTGAAAAATTCGTATTTTCATCCGAATAATTTATGGTTTAGAGGTGAGATTAGAGGTACGCATCAGCTTAGTGCAAGCCAATTCTACAATACTATACAAACATCTTATCGTCTAATTCAATTAATATAAGTGACTGTGACATATGTATTTGGGTATTTAGCGGGTACAAATCAGAGACAGAAAGACATTTACCGGGTACAAAATCCAAGTCACTCTTTCTAAGTATATTTCCGAATCCTAAATTATTGTCAGTGCAAGCCTTTCTCTGAAGAATCAATATTGCAACCGAAATTTGTGATAAATTTTCAAATTTACGTATGAAATTAAATTTGTCATAATTGATACAAAAAAACAAATTAAATATCAAGATTCACAAAGAACTTTTTTAATATCTCAGGAACAGACTCACAATCGAATTTTTAAAATATTTGTATGATCAAAATTTAGTCGTAGTCTGATTTTTAAAACTCTTTATAAGTACCTAGCATTCCGGTTCCGAATAATTACTTATTTAGAGCGATAAGAGGTAAGCAAAAGCTTGATTAAAGCAAATTCTACAATTCTATTACAATTCTAGACTGCGACATATATGGGTGTATATCTGGTACAAACCAGACAAATAAAGGTATTTAGCGGGTACGATATCCGAGTTACTGAATTTAAGTACTTTGTCGGATACATAATTATTCTTAGTGCATAGTGCAAGCATCTTCTTTTTTTCAGGCACAATTTATATTTCCCATTTATATTTTCGCAAATAAATAATGCAAATGATAATGGTATTTTCAGAACGGAATTATTTATTCAAATTTATTGTAAGAGCTTTAAAGTTAACATTATTTTTTTACTCAAATTACCCCCGTACAAGCGAAGACTCGATTAACTTTTATTCTAATGATTCCCTAGGCGTAGAAGTGTGAAATACACCCATCTTCCTTTTTTTGTGCATTTCGGTAAGACTATCTTCCAAACTGGACTCATTATTGACGCTGTTCCAAAAGGCGGCATCGTTTATCAGTCCTAACTCGTCATTAAACTCGACAGAGCTGCTCTTCTCTTCTTCATTTTGTTCCTCAAGACAAATGATTTTTTTGCTAGGTCTCAAGATTTCTTTGCGTAATATAATGCGAGGAAATTTTTTATTTGAAAAACCTGCGATTTCTTCCAACACTTTCAAATCATCTAAAAAACAATATAATTTCTTCAGAAACTAACAGTCGCTGATCCCCTAAAGACGTTCTCGTCTTGAAGAAGCTCTAAAGACTTCCTTAGAACATCTATGTTAATCCAATTGATGTGCCAAAGATGTGTCATTTTTTAAAAACTTTTTTAAAACATGAGACTTCCTTGGGACATCTATTAGACTGACGTGGTCATTCTCCCATAAAATTCCGTGAAAACATTTAAAATCCATTAGAATTCTTTAAAATTTCTTAAATCATGAAATCTTTTAAGAGCGTTGGAGCTAAGTGTTAAGCTTGAAATTCCATTCTCCATTTTACTCAACGAAAATTATAAATACACATTTTTTCGCTCCGTAGCGCTGATCTTTTTAAATATAAGACTGCATACAGAGCGAAAAAAAAATTAATTTCGATACTTTTGCATATAACGAAGAATTCAAAATCTTAAATCTTGAAATTTATTTAATTCTTTATCTCCATAATCAAAATACTAATTTTAAACGAAAATAAAATTTAGAACAAAGTTCTGTTGCGATGTTGTTTGTTCTAGTAATATTATTGCATTGCCAATAATTAAGGATTCGATAAAGTACTAAGTAATAATGACTTTCTTTTTGTACCCAGTAAATGCCTCTATGTGTCTGAATTGTACCCGATAAATACCCATATATGTTTAAGTCGCTTATATTTGTTAGATTACGCGTATGACGACTGTATAAAATTACGTAATTTGATTTTATTAAGCTGATGCTATCCTCCAGTCGCTCTAACTAACTTATTGTTTGTCACTTTAAAGATAGTTAATTTTGGAAGAGATTTAAAAAACTGACGGCAATCAAATCTTGACAATAGGAATATTTTACAAATTCGATCGTGTGTTTGTACTCGAAGTCCTCCAGAAGCTGTTTACGAATCTTGAAATTTATTTATTTCTTTATCTCCATAATTAAAATAATAATTTTTCACGAAAATAACATTTAGAACAAAGTTCTGTTACGATGTTGATTCTTCTAGCAATATTATTGCATGGCCAATAATTTAGGATTCGATAAAGTACTCAGTAATGGTGACTTTCTTTTTGTACCCAGTAAGTGCCTTTATATGTCTGAATTGTACCCGATAAATACCCTTATATGTTTAAGTCGCTTATATTAGTTAGATTACGCGTAAGAAGACTGTATAGAATTATGTAATTTGATTGTATTAAGCTGATGCTAACCTTCAGTTGCTCTATCTAAGTAATTGTTCATCACCCTGATGATAGTTAATTTTGGAAAAGATTTAAAAATCTGACGGCAATCAAAATTTACAATACGCATATTTTGCAAATTCGATCATGTGTCTGTACTCGAAATACTCCAGAAGTTATTTGGGAATCTTTAAATTTATTTAATTATTTATCTCCATAATGAAAATACTAATTTTTCACGAAAATAAGATTTAGAACAAAGTTCTGTTGCGATGTTGATTTTTCTGGCAATATTATTGCATTGCCAATAATTAAGGATTCGATAAAGTACTAAGTAATAATGACTTTCATTTTGTACCCAGTAAATGCCTTTATATGTCTGAATTGTACCCGATAAATACCCATATATGTTTAAGTCCCTTATATTAGTTAGATTACGCGTATGACGACTGTATTGAATTATGTAGTTTTAATCTATTAAGCTGATGCTAAACTCCAGTCGCTCTAACTAAGTAAATGTTTGTCACCCTACTGATAGTTCATTTTGGAAGAGATTTAAAATTCTGAAGGCAATCAAATTTTGACAATACGAATATTTTACAAATTAGATCGAGTGTCTGTACTAGAATTACTCCAGAAGATATTTCGGAATCTTGAAATTTATTTAATTCTTTATCTCCATAATCAAAATACTAATTTTTTATGAAAATAAGATTTAAAACAAAGTTCTGTTGCGATGTTGATTCTATTTGTAATTTGGTTCTATTAAGCTGATGCTAACCTCCAGTCGCTCTAACTAACAAGGAAGGTACCCCAGGTGTACCTCGCCGATGTTGAATACTATTTTTTCACGAAAATAAGATTTAGAACTAAGTTCTGTTGCGATGTTGATTCACCTAGCAATATTATTGCATTGCCAATAATTTAGGATCCGATAAAGTTCTCAGTAATAATGACTTTCTTTTTGTACCCAGTAAATGCCTTTATATGTCTGAATTGTACCCGATAAATACCCTTATATGTTTAAGTCGCTTATATTAATTAGATTGCGCGTAAGACGACTGTATAGAATTATGTAATTTGGTTCTATTAAGCTGATGCTAACCTCCAGTCGCTCTAACTAACAAGGAAGGTACCCCAGGTGTACCTCGCCGATTTTGATGATCTTGATATATGTTGTAGAGAACTAAAAACTAAGCGACACGTATTTTTTCTTATCTGCCAATAAATGGTTTAAGGGGGTGAAATAGCCCCTCAAATATGAGGGTGAAAAGTGACTGTTTGATTGGTTCACATAGAAGAAATTAATATTTTTTAATGAAACCAATTGCAAAAACTGTGTCATAATAAGGGATGAAAAATGCTATTTTCTCAACTTAATTGAAAAATTTTAAGGGGGTAAACCACCCCATATAAAAACGAAAATAATGAAAATTAAGGCATAGTTCAAGGGAAAAATCTGAAAAAAAATATATTACCCAACAGAACAAGAGTAAGTTGAAGTGTTTTTGCTTTTTTTCGAAAATCATATTATTAGGGGTAACTACCCCTTATCATAAATATGTATGTACGCAACCTGCAATTTTGATGAAACTGTTTATACGTGGGTTTTTGGGGTCGCTGAATCCAAATTTGAAAACAGAATTTCAAAATTCAAAATGGCGGATCCAATATGACTGATCAAAAGTTCAAAATTCAAAATTTATTCAATTTATTTTTCCACCAGCGTTGAAACACAAAGTTATTTTCTCATAATATGTATTACAAATTAGTTAATTTTAGAAAGAAATGCAATGCTCAATTCTTAAGGCCTTGATTGATTTTTTTAAATTCGCGTGAATTTGCGATGTTTTTAGCAGTGTCTCCATATCGTGGGATTTTTCGGCCCTCCATTGACGGTCAACCGATTCCTTTTACCGTGAAAGGATTTTCTATTCAAAATTGGTATGAGAGGAAATCCTTTAACAGTTAAAGGATTTTCCTTTGAAATGCTATCCTTTTACTGTCAAAATATTTCCTTTGATGGGGAAACTAAAACTAAAACAATGTACAATCACTCATGCATAGACGCACTTCACCCAGTAGCCTACAAATGCAATCCTTTAATAGTTAAAGGATTTCTTTTCATAGTCAAAAGAAATCATTTATCGGTAAAACTATTTTCGTTTTGCACTTAACAGATGAGTTTTTTAACAGTGAAACAATTCCTTTGACAGATAAAAGAAATCTGCTTAATTTCAAAGGATGCATTTTGAAAGGAACGTAATTTCACTGTTAATAGAATATTTTTTAGAGTGTAGGGGAAAGTTGTAGGAACTAGGGAAAATTCTAAGATCGGATTCAGATTTAGTGGCTCAAAATCCATAAGGTAGCCTTGTCACATGTAAATTTCAGACCACTTTTTTTTTGTGGGCCTGGGTTATATAATATACATTATAATCGAATTACAAGAAAATCCCGAAAATTCCGACTCTGCACGACGTTAGGGGGACTGTCACATCCCTGACACCCCCCCCCCTCGCGACACCCCGTATTCATTTTCCTTACATTAGCTCAAAATTTTGATTATTTGAGAACATATAGGGTGGGCCATTTTAATCGCCCCACCAAAATTTCTCGGAACCTAAGCAGGATAAAGAGAAATGGTTGAGAAAAAAGGGTCAAGACCCTTTTTTTAAGTGGAAACACCTATTTTTGACTGCGGGTTTGAAAAGAGCGGAAAATTTCACGTTCAAATAGTGACCTTAGAAAATTTAAAAATCAAGTTCAAATGGCTAAAGAAAACAGTCCCATTTTGATTTATCGGTCGAAATATCTCTTAAAATACTCCAACTAAAAAAAATTGTTCAAACAAAAATTGTACAGTACAGAGCGGGACATTTATCGGTTTTATCCTTTTTGACCTTGAGGTCAATTTTCAAGGTTTTATTTAACCGTTTTTTGGACATTTTACCTTAATATGGGACCTTTCTAAGGTCACTATTTTGACGTGAAATTTTCTGCTCCTTTCAAACTTGCAGTCAAAAATAGGTATTTCCATTTAAAAAAAGGGTCTTGACCTTCCTTTGAACTTAAAAATTAACCTCTAGGTCAAAATCAATATTACAGCTAAATGTCCCCCTCTGTTTTGAACAATTTTTGTTTCAATCATTTCTCTTTATCCTGCTTCGGTTCCGAGAAATTTAGGTGGAGTGATTAAAATGGTCCACCCTCTATAACGAAAAATTAATTTTTCAAAATTATAAATAAGGATAACATTCTTATTTTTCAATGAAATTTATTAAACTTATAGGTCAATCAATTCGTCTAGACATAAGGAATCTTTTTTGTTGTGACGTCTGCTTCGAATTTTCATTATTTGACAAGTTATAGTCGAAAAATCAATTTCACTAAAATCAGAAAAGTATATAAAAATTGTAAAATTAAATATTTTGTTAATTCCTTGTAAGAAATTTAACTTTGTACATAGAAGAATAATTATGCAAAATTTCATCAATTTATCTGTGTACACGTTCTCAAGATATTGCAGGATCGTTAAAAGCGTGATTCACACACAAACACCACTAGAAAACTTGCTCTACGAGGAAGCAGAAAAAAAGACAATTTTTTTTTCAAAATCTGTATCGACAGTTTTGTGCGGAATTTTAACAGCTTTAATTTTTAAAAAATCGTACAAATTGGTTCAGAAATGGCTTCTGAATATCAATTTGAGAAGGATACTATTATTTATTAATCCTATCACCCGGCGCGGGCTGGGTCATAGCCTGCCGGGGCCCAGTGAAACAAAAGAAACTATAAATGCAACAAAGTTAGGCGCCAGCTAGTCTTAGCAATCCTGATTAGCGAGGTTAACTTGAAAGAAATCTAATTAGCGAATTTGAACAGTTATTATTAAAAGCAATTACATTATCGTGTAGCAAAGAGCAAGGCGTGGGACTCGAGCTGACCCAAAAGAATAATCATATAAACGAGTTAGTTCGTTCTAGAGGCACATTTATTTATAAAGGACAAATTAGTACTTACATCTGTCGAAATAAGCGAGTTATATACCTCTACAATCGTGTACAATTTGACGAACCTCAAGAGCAACGCTCAAACAATAACCGTCAAAACAATCACTCAGTCCACTCCCACACAGTTCGCTATACAGGATTTACTCTATGCCGACAAATTCGTTTACAATCTCAAAACTTCCTTTCCCCAGGAAGGTTGACATAAGAGTGAGCTCTCCGTGGCTTCTCTCGACCACGCAGAGTTGATAAGGTTGCGCACTGGCTACCGCTCGAACTCAAGACTCCCCCTGTTAGTCCGCAAGGAACCTACCATATTTGAGTATTTAATTTAATTGGTCGAATACTCCCGCCTTGACGTTCACGGGAACCTGGAGTTTTACATTGAAAAATGACTTCCCGTCACAAATTAGACCACGGACAAATTTTTGGCCCCACGGTGCCCTTCGTAGACAAACGTAGAATTTTTCCATACTCCCCTCACCCCAACTGCTACGTGGTATATGGATGGCCCCTTTTCGTTGTCTTTGATTTTGTTTCTTTAACAGAACTTTATTCCTTACCAAGATCTGCAATTGCAGTTAAATAAATTTTCAGCTGCAACACAGTGCGATTTCTTTCAAAAAAAAAAGAAAGGTATACTTGAAGAAATCCATTGCAAGAAAAAAAAAGAGCCATGTGTTAAAGAAACAAAATCGAAGACAATAAAATGACCAAAAATTTCATCTGCCTAACCAAATGGAAAAATCGAGGAATTGACAATCAGTAGAAAGATAGGGGCAAATGAATAAATGGCTCTAAACTAATTTTTAAATTGATTTAATGCAATAGGTATATACACTAGGGTGGTTCAAAAATGCATGGAAAAAATTTTTTTGATGCCAGAGAGTCTTAATCCCCCCAATTTGATTCGAAATCCGAAATAAGAAATGTCTTATTTTTTTTCTTTTGAATTTTGATTTTAACACTTGCCTATTTTGACTTGAAGTTTAACATGTAAATTGCATGAGGAAAAATCACTTTTTGCAGTTTTTGGTATAATTTTTCAGGGTTTAGGAAAGTGTTACGGGAGATTATAGAGGCTCATTGAAAACTATCCAGCAAAGAATCTCATGTATCACACATATGGGTTTGGCACCCCTAACACACCCCCACGGTGCCTTGAAAACTACTCTTAAAACCAAAAATGTCAATTTTTCATAAAACCGGCCTTCTGAGCACTTATTCTCGTTTTTTTTTTTACAAAAATTATTTCTATTAGTCTAGTGGAATATTTATCAATATTGGTTAATTAATTTTTAATTATTGAAAAAAATTCCATTTGTTTAAATCATTTTTTTTTTAAATACGTTTTCCTTTATAAATATTATTACTGTTGGTCAAATGGAATATTGATTAACATTGGTTAATTAATTCGGGGTGCCAAACCCATACGTGTGATACAATCTGTTCAACAAGAGCGTGTACGCGATATTTCGAAAACTATTGGAGATTTTTGAACGTTTTTTTTTTTAAATTAAAGGACGTTCAAAGGACTAATGCGCAATTACCTAATAAATGGTTCAGTCCCCATCGTTGTCCAGAATGGCCTGACACCTTTTTCGCATGATTTCCACCAATTTTTTTTAGCATCCCCAAACATGGACCTTCACTGGGTGTTTAACGGTTCGCTAAAGAAATCTACTGCCGGCGGTAGACCAGGCATACTTTAGGGGAACCCATACCCAGAACGACGCTTTATCAGAAAAAATGACATTCGACCAGTCAGGGTCGAGATTTTCAGCAGATTTTCAGTCCTTTCGTTTTTTTATGGATTTTTGAGAGCAGAGGTTTTTGCCTCGTGGTATGGTACTCTATCTTCGATTCAGCCAAACGCTGTCGAATGGTGTTGATACTAATGTAGACTCCCTTGTTGGCTAGTATAGCCTTGGCATCTCATAATCCTAGAGTAGGGGTACGCTTGAACAGCTGCACGATCGCTTTATCCTCCTTGCTGGTTGTTACTCCAGATATGCCTCTTTCAGGAAGATCGTCGACAGTTCCATCGGCTTTATACCGCTCAACCCACTTCACAATGAACGAATTTGACTTTCTCAAGTATTTAGTAGCCGCTGTGACGGACATTTTTGGTCCTTTTGGATGGGAACACAAGAAGACGGCTTCAAAACGTTTAGCGTAAACAGAACTCATTTTCGTTCGCGTGCGTTCTCTCGGACGGTTCGAGCGATACTGAAGCGGTATCATAAACGCGCATTAGTCCTTTGAACGACCTTTAATTTAAAAAAAAGAACGTTCAAAAATCTCCAATAGTTTTCGAAATATCGCGTACACGCTCTTGTTGAACAGACTGTACATGAGATTCTTTGTTGGATAGCATAGTTTTCAATAAGTCTCTATAATCTCCGGTAACATTTTCCTAAACCCTGAAAAATTATTACATAAACTCTAAAAAGTGATTTTTCCCCAAGCAATTTACATGGGAAACTTCAAGTCAAAATAGACACGTGTTAAAATCAAAATTTAAATAAAAAAAATATGACATTTCTTTTTTCGGATTTCGAATCAAATTGGGGGGATCGAGACTCTCTAGAAAAAAAAGCTTCTTTGAACCACCTTAATATACGCACCATAAAAATTTTTCCGCGTACAGTAGATTAAGTTTGAAAATTACATTTAATTTTACTTCCTTAATATTATGTACAATCTATAGGCACTGTAAAACAGGCATTAAAATACTATAATAACAGTTTCAACACTGAAAAATGCAAAAAGAATTTCTATAAAAAATAAATATTCATATTTGACATGATAAATTAGCCAAAAGAAGTTCAAGCGGTGCGAGCATTCCAATGGTCTCGTGCGCCGCAATTGCACCGCATTACTCTTTAATTAATTTCTTGAAAACAAAAATAAAACCTTGAGCTTTATTTTGAGACCGAAAAAAAGTGTGAAACCTAAAGGAAAAAACAAAAATATTTTTATTTTCAAACAGGGGTCAAATTTTCAATTTTTGAAAAACTGTTTAAACATGTGATATACGAGAAAAAAGTCTATGATAAACAATTAAACATATGAGACAAAATTTTTTTATTCCATACGATATTCGTCTAGTACACTGGACTGTCGATTCTAGTTCCTCTAATTGTTTTTCTGAGGACTTGGGTTCGCCGATGAGGTTGGTGGCGATGGTGAAGTTGGTTGCGCTGGTGAGACTGATGAAGTTGGCCGGGCTTTTGGAGCTTTTGAATCTGGTAATGCTGGTGGGACTGACGAGTCTGATGAATTTTCATCAGAATTTTTTGAGGGTGGTGGCGATGGCAAATTTGGAGGAGCAGATGAGGTTGGTGGCGGTGATGAGTTTGGTTGCACTGGTGAGCCTGATGAAGTTAGCGGGGCTTGTGGAGCTGGTGAATCTGGTAAGGATTCTGAGGGTGATGACGATGACCAATTTGAAGGAGCAGATGAGGTTGGTGGCGGTGGTGAGGTAGGTTGCGCTGGTGAGGCTGATGGAGTTGGCGAGACTTGTGAAGCTGGTGAATCTGAAGAATTTTTAGCAGAATTTTCTGAGGGTGGTGACCATGACCAATTTGAAGGAGCAGATGAGGTTGGTGGCGGTGGTGAGATTGGTTGCACTGGTGAGGCTGATGGAGTTGGCGAGACTTGTGAAGCTGGTGAATCTGAAAAATTTTTAGCAGAATTTTCTGAGGGTGGTGACCATGGCCAATTTGGAGGAGTAGATGAGGTTGGTGGTGGTGATGAGTTTGGTTGCGCTGGTGAA
>CAJFCP010000608.1:43305-65597 GCA_904066005.1 Synergus itoensis | reverse complement strand
GCTGGTGGAGTTGGCGAGACTTGTGGAGCTGGTGAATCTGGTAATGCTGGTTGAGCTGACGATGACCAATTTGAAGGAGCAGATGAGGTTGGTGGCGGTGGTGAGGTTGGTGGCGCTGGTGAGGCTGGTGGAGTTGGCGAGACTTGTGGAGCTGGTGAATCTGGTAATGCTGGTTGAGCTGACGAGTCTGATGAATTTTCATTAAAATTTTTTGAGGGTGCTGTGAATATTTGTCGTTGTTATATTACAAGAATTAACTTATTGAATCCAAATTGTCATTGGACTTTAATAATTGAATTACCAGAAGAGGATGGCTTATCAGTTGGTGCATTGGTAGATTGTGAAGTTTGTTTAGAACTTTCTAAAGTATTTTCTTTTACTGGAGTCACAATAGGTGGCGAAGATGGAGATGATGACGAACTTGCCGAACTTGCTGAAAAATTTATATTCATTGTCATCATTTTCAATATGATCAAATTATCTGCAAATTTTATATTAGTTTTCCTCGTATTATACGTAACTTTAATTGAATTGCCGTATGGTAGAAGGGGGTACACAATTGTTTGGTCCAAGCTCAATGGCTTCTGACAGATTAACAATTTTTCTTTTGAACTTTATTTTTTGGAAACTTATTTCAAGTAAATACTTTATTCGTATAATATCAAAAAATATTTTTAAAAGGTCAGTCTTACATTGATTTAAAATTAATTCTGTTAACATGGTCGTTTTAGTAATCATAATGTAAGTAGTGTATGACTTTTAATTACCATTAGATGATTTCTCATTAGATGGCGATGGCGGTGAAGCTGATGGTGAATCCGGTGTAGTATCTCCATTTTTTTTATCAAGATTTGCCGGCGATTTCGGACTAGATGGATTTTTGGATGCGTGGTCCTGATTTAATCCCAAAACTTTCTTTATGTATTGTGCAATGTTGGTAAAGAAATCAGAAACCTTATCCCTGATTCTCTCAAGCCATCCTGAATGTTTGTCTTTAGTTTTTGCAAGATCCTCAGGATATCCCTGAGTACTGCAAATCACGACTGCAAAAAAAATTGCAAGTATCTTCTTCATTGCTCTACTACACGTAAATTTCTTCTATAGCTTGTAAACATTTACAATAATTCAAAACTTTTTGAAGACTGAGTGAGCAGGCCATCAGTTACTTAAATATATTTCCCAATCCAAGGCCATATTACAGATTATGTTTTTACGAGGTATTGATGAGTAATTCCTGAAGTAGTAATATTTATCAGAACATGACACAATAAAAAATATCGTTTTTTAATGGAAAGTTATCAGGAAAGGAAAATTTAAGAGAGGATTTGCAAAAGTTATAAAGATAAGTTGCACCTTTTGTAGATAGTACCTTTCTTCACCTGTATTTCTTTAGAATCTCCTTAGATAAGCTAATTAAGGGGTATGTCCACAGTAGAATTTTCAAAAAATCGATTTTTTTGGCTTAAACGATCCTCTAACATTATAAAAATAAGATACTATTCGATTTTTAGCAAAAAAATTTTTTACATTCTCATCAGCGAGAATGTATTAGATTAGTGTAAATTCCCCCCCCCCACGTTTTTTGCCAAATGTCCACGTTTTATGACCCCCTGAACACAAAAAACATGTTATTACGAATGTGTGTCTGTCTGTATGTCTGTAGATTTTAGTTTTTTAGCACGATAACTTAACTCAAAATGAAGGTCAAGTTTTTTAGCCAGCCATTTTTGATAAAAATTCAAAAACTTGGAGCATTTTTAAAATTTTTGAATCCACTTTTTTTAATTTACAAATTCTATGGACGGATATTATAGTATACAAAATGTCGAACAATTTATCTTTATGATATTTTCGATAAAAAAAATTCTGCCCGTTTCGCGGGCACATTGGTCAATTTTTTCGAAAATTATCGTGTTAACAAACTAAAATCTACAGAGAGACAGACAGACGCATTCGTAAAAACATGTTTTTCGGGTTCAGGGGGTCCCAAAACGTGGACATTTGACAAAAACTGGGGGGCTCAAATTTTACACAAATCTAATACATTCTCTCTGATGAGAATGTAAAAAATTATTATCAGACTTACAACATTTTTAAAATTCAAAAAAACGAACGAAAATTTAAATTTGAAGCAAAACAACGCAAGATATGATAAAAAAATCCAGAGGTAAAAGATTTTTCTTTTTGAACACTCTATAGGATTGGTACAAGAAATTTTTGAATTTTTTTTTAAATTAAAAATTAAAATTTAAAGCCAAATAACGCGAGATAAAGAGACAAAATTATTTGTCTTAACAAGATCTACAAATTTCCCCTTGACAATTTGTAGATTGACCGATTGAATTGGCCTTTGGTATACTCGTTTAGTGTCCTAAAATGAAGGTCGAGTTCGTTGGCCAGACATTTTGGATAAAAATTCAAAAAGTTGGAGCATTTTGAAAATTTTTGAAACCACTTTTTTTTAATTTACAAATTCTATACACGGTAGACATGTGCATTTTATCGGATCGAACATAGCATTTTTGATTCGACGTGCGTTTTTTTTTTGAATCGGATTTTTTAATTCGATTGGCGCGTCCGTCGTCGAATGTCGAAAATCGACATTCGATTCGTCTCCCCGTCGAATCGGAAATGCTATGTTTGATCCGACAAAATTTTAGACATAAACAGAAACACTCTCGCTTCACACTCGATATTTGCTTTAAATCTCATCTAAACCTCGCGCTTCGCGCTCGGTTCATTTCACGATATAATAAATACAAATAAATAGAGAACATTTGAACATATGTACTATTTAAATTATAAAAAGTATAATATAAAGTATACTTATTGAAGTAAAAATTAACGACAAGTTTCTCTTTATTTTTGGACTATATATAATTATATAGGTCATGTAATATTAATCAGCAGATTGACACAGTATTGTCTTCGTGTCTCTCTAGATCTACAATCTGCATTCTACATGCATCGGTTTAGATTTTTAGAATTACGAATTTAAGCGCGCGCGCTTGAGCGTGCGTGTTTCGACTTTAGAAACTGAAATTACAATTTAAATCCGTACGCCTTATGAATTGACCAATAAGGTTAGCATACTACGCACGAAGTTAGCTGCAAGGTGACGCATGAAGTTAGCCGAAATGCGTGTTCTTTTTAGAATAGGATAATTTTAAATTAAAAACTTAAAATGCCTTTCGTCAGTCACATATTGGATTTTGGACAATCTAAGGCCGACCGATCGAATCGAAAAAACCGATTCGAAGGGGGTACGGATTAATTGTCGGTTTTCGACATTCGACGGACGCTCAAATCGAATCGAAAAAAACCTATTCGACGTGGGCTCGGTTTCGAATGTCGGTTTTCGACATTCGACGGATGCGCCAATCGAATCGAAAAATCCGATCCGACGGGGGCCAGACGGGGGCACTCTTAAAATGCTTTAAAAAATGTTTTTATTGATTTTTGTGAGTTTTTATACATAAAAGTGGTAGTTGAAAAAGAGCCCAAAAAAAGATAGGTCCGTGCTGTTGATGAAATCTCTGGGATGGATGGTCAGAAACAAAAAAATCGAATGGTTTTAGATTTAGTAGGGGAAGCCGGGGCAAAGCGGTATAGAAGATTTTTTAAAGCGGCATTTGACCTTATTTAATCGGTATTTTCAGAAATATGTTCTTTAGTAGTCCTTACTAATTTCTTGATTTTTCAATGCAAGTAAGTTATGGTTTAATTAATTATTAATCAAATCGCTGTAGTATCACGTTTTAGCCTGCACCATTACCTTTTATTTGCATATCCAATTAAGTGTTTTTGTTGGCCATCCTTTTTTTTACGCGTTTTAATGTTCACGCGGGACCTAGGGGCAAAGCGTGTGGAGCAAAGCGGTATACTATTGCGCTACAACCAACCAATGTAGTCAGTCAGTCTGTACGCCGAAAATTTGAGAAAAGACAAATTGAACAGTAAAAAAAGTCAGGACAAGCCGAAAAAAATCAGACAGCTAAAAAAACCATCATTGATTCAGTAAGCACCGTTTCGAGAAAACCCATCCCACGCGCGAGCAAGAACAAAAATATTAGGTATTTTTAAATCAGTTTGCCTTCCCCCTCTCTTACCACCTTTGGTGGCTGGCTTTCCCTCCGGTGCCGGGCGGCCTATACCAAGCTTTAATAAAATTTTCGAATTTTAATTGTTGAAGAATGTATCTATATATTAAATTTTATTGCGCATCTTTTTTCTTGTAGAAAAAAAAATTGTAGCTTTTTTAGTTTTAAAATTAAAGGCAAAAAACAGACTTTTTTGAAAAAGTCGATTTTAATCCGTTTTTCACTTTAACTCGTGCTCAGTTCGTCAATTTTTTTAACTTTTTAAATGAAATTTTCAGGGAATGTGCTTTCGGGTGTCCTTTGATTAATAGAATAAAAGGAATTCAAAAATTTATGTTTTTAAAATTATTATTAATTTTTTTCTGATGTTTGGCGTGAATCGGACTTTTGTAACTTCGAGCGTTTCGTTTATCGAGGAAATTTTGAGCAAGAAAAAACTTCTCGCTGCAAAAATGCGGAGAAAATTATAGTAAAGTTTTTTGGAAACTTTCAGATCAAATTATTTAATGGTTTAGGAGTAGTTATGATCTTATTGTTAGTCAGCGCTAGAACGGTGCGGCGGTAAGTCGTAGAGTACGTTGTACGCTCGAAAACTCCAGTGCTGACTAAGATCATAACTACTCCTAAACCATTAAATAATTTGATCTGAAACTTTTCAAAAAACTTTATTATAGTTTTCTCCGCATTTTTGCCGCGAGAAGTTTTTTCTTGCTCAAAATTCCCTCGATAAACGAAACGCTCGAAGTTACAAAAGTTCGATTCACGCCGAACATCAGAAAAAAATTAATAACAATTTTAAAAACATAAATTTTTGAATTCCTTTTATTCTATTAATCAAAGGACACCCGAAAGCACATTCTCTGAAAATTTCATTTAAAAAGTTGGAAAACTGACGAGCTAAGCACGAGCTAAAGTGAAAAACGGATTAAAATCGACTTTTTCAAAGAAGTCTGTTTTTTGCCTTCAATTTTAAAATTAAAAAAGCTACAATTTTTTTTACAAGAAAAAAGATGCGCAATAAAATTTCATATATAGATACATCCTTCAATAATTAAAATTCGAAAATTTTATTGAAGCTTGGTCTGGGCCACCCGGAACCGGAGGGGAAACCGGCCACCAAAGGTGGTAAGAGAGGGGGAAGGCAAACTCACGGTCGTACATACAGGTCCGGAAACTTTAGTGGAGGGGATGTAGTAAAGATGAATCGTGTTTTGAAGCTTTTCGTATTTCAGAAAGTAGCCACCCCACGTGTGGCGCAGTGATCTTAAAGTAGCGCGAAATTTAAATGTTCAATGAAAAGCCTTCCCCTGTGAAGTTGGCTTCCCCTGTGAAGTTGGCTTCAAGTTGGCTCACAGTTGACTTCAAGTGAATTGGCTTCATTGAACATTTAAATTTCGCGCTACTTTAAGATCACTGCGCCACACGTGCGGTGGCCACTTTCTGAAATACGAAAAGCTTCAAATCGCGACTCAACCCCCACCACCGGAGTTTCCGGACCTGTATGTACCACCGTGGGCAAACTACAGTGGTACCTCGTTCGTGTCGCACTCGTTCGTGTCGCTGTCGCCTTCGTGTCGTGGTCACGTGACCCCTCAAAACCTCGCTCGTGTCGCGGAAGTTACGTCAAAAAGTTGCGCGCGCACCACAATCCAGTGCTGTCCCTACCAATGTCTAGTCATGTCTTATTGTACATACCAGTGACAACGGTGATAAGTACGCCCCTGAAATGACCGGAAGGGACGTTTGCGACACGAGCGAGGTTCCCGGTCCCAAGTATGCGACACGCACGAGGTCCCACTGTACTCATTTACTCACGCTTGGACATCACTGTTTTAAATGTATTTTACTGTCCATACAATAAGATTGTAAGATTGTACTTTTTTACATTCTCATCAGAGAAGGTATTAGATTTGTGTAAAATTTGACCCCCCCGTTTTTGTCAAATGTCCACGTTTTCGGACCCCCTGAACCCGAAAAATATGTTTTTACGAATGTGTCTGTCTGTATGTCTGTCTGTCTGTGTGTCTGTCTGTCTGTGTGTCTGTAGATTTTTAGTTTGTGAGCACGATAACTTTCGAAAGAATTGACCGATTGGATTGGCCTTTGGTATACTCTTTTAGTATCCTAAAGTGAAGGTCAAGTTCGTTGGCCAGCCATTTTGGATAAAAATTCAAAAAGTTGGAGCATTTTGAAAATTTATGAAACCACTTTTTTAATTTCAAAATTTTATGCACGGATGTTCGTAGTACTCAAAAATTCGAACAATTTTTCCTAATAACTTTTTTGGATAAAAAAAAAATTGAAAGACATAACATTTTGAAAATCCAAAAAAATGAGAGAAAACTTAAATTAGAAGCCAAACAACGCACGATATGAAAAAAAGTCTAAAGATGAAAAATGTTTCTTTTTGAACGCCCTATAGGATTGGCATAATAACTTTTTGAATTTCCTTAAAAAATCGAAAATTCAATTTTTGAGCCAAATAACGCGAGATGCAGAGAAAATGATAAGAAATATAATTATTGGTCTTAGAAAGATCTACAAGTTCTCTTTTGGCCATTTTTCAATAGGATGAGTAGTTTTCGTTTTAATCATGAAAAATATTGTTAAGCAGAGCCGAGCGCGAAGCGCGAGGTTTAAATCAAATATCGAGCATGAAGCGCGAGTGCCCTGACGAGAATTTGCTCCTTAAGGTCGATAGAACCTTAAGTAAATTAGTTTTCTTTTACATTCAAAGCTGTAATTTAATTTCATTTAACTTTCATTTAATTAAATTTAAATTTAAAGTAATATAAAAAAAAACATATAGGTACGAGCGTCCTGTAAGGTGCAAGCTTCCTGCAGGGCACAAGCGCGCGAAGCGCGCAACACAGAGCGCGAAGCGCGCAACACAGAGCGCGAAGCGCGACGTGTAAATATTTCGGAGTGCGAAGCGCGACGACCGAACTATATTCGACCCCCCGCGCGCCGTAGGCGCGCTCATTTTTGCGAGCGAAACGAGTCACGCGCGAAGCGCGCGATGAGAATGTGCCCGCGAAGCGGGCAGATTTTTTACAATAGCAATAATCGTCTATATGCATTAAAAAATTTCAAAGTTAAATACCCATAAAAGCTGTATTATAGATTAAAGTATGGCACTAACTCGATTGTTCGAAAAAAAAATTTTTTTTTAGTAAAAAATTGATAACAACGTTAGGTATACCGCTTTGTCCCGGCTTCCCCTATGTTTATAGCTATAGTACTAGGTGGTTCAAGATGCTCCCGGCCTTACAAAGAAAACAAACGATTTTTGTCAAACTTACTATTTATTCTTCAACATAGTCCCCTCCGAGCTCGATACACCTAGTCCAACGATTTTCCAACATTGCGATGCCTTTTGAAAAGAAAGATTGCTGAAGGCTTTCAAAATACCCATCAGTTTCCCGTTCGGCTTCTTCATTCGTCGCAAATCGCTGTCCCTGGAGCCATCTCTTCAAGTTTGGAAACAGATAATAATCGCCGGGGGCTAAATCTGGAGAATACGGGGGGTGGTCAAGCAATTGAAAGCCTAGCTCGTGTAATTTGGCCATGGTTTTCATCGATTTGTGAGCTGGTGCATTGTCTTGCAAAAAAATGCATTTTTTCTTCAACAAATGGGGCCGTTTCTTTGCGATTTCGACCTTCAATCGGTCCAATAAGGCACAATAATAGTCACTGTTGATTGTTTTCCCTTTTTGTAAATAGTCGATGAACAATATGCCCCTCGAATCCCAAAAAACTGACGCCAACACCTTTCCAGCCGATTGTTGAGTCTTGGGTCGCTTTGGTGCACTTCCGCCGGGTCCTACCCACTCTTTGGCTGATTGTTTCGATTCTGGGGTGTAGTGGTGGACCCATGTTTCATCACAAGTCACTATTCGACGCAAAAAATCAGCTTTATTTCGTTTTAACATGTCCAAACAATGCTGGGAAGTGCGAACACGTTCACGTTTTTGATCAATTGTCAGCAAACGCGGCACCCATCTTGCGGTTAGCTTTCTCATACCCAAACAATCATGCAAAGTTGAATGCACTGACCCAGTTGATATGCGTACGGCATTAGCTATCTCACGCACTTTTATTTTTGGATCACTTAATACGATATCGTGGATTTTTTGCACGATTTCTGGAGTGGTCGCTGTTTTTGGTGCTCCCCCGGCGTGTTCATCTTTTGTGAACATTCGGCCTCTTTTAAACTCGGCAATTCAATATTTTACGGTTGAATACGATGGAGCAGAATCACCATAATATTTATCGAGCTTTTTTTTCGTTTCCTTTCAACTTTTTCCACGCAAAAAATAATGTTTAATCAAGGCCCGAAATTCTTCCTTATCCATTTTTACAACAAATATCAAAACTTTCTGACTTTAAAATCACTTTAGCGTCACTGCCAAGTGCCAATCTATCTGAAATTGATCGTGTATTCGACTGAACGTTGGTATTTTAAAACTGGTGGTACCATCTCTTGGAGGCCGGGAGCATCTTGAACCACCTAGTACATATCATAAGATTTTTTATTTTTGAAAAATTGACAAACTGGCGGAATTTTTGGAAAAAAATTTTTTGTCACGCCGTGCGCAAAGCTCGATATTGAGCACGCAAGCGTTTGCTAAATCAAGCTTCGCACACGTCGTATCAAAAAATACGGTTCGATACATGTACGGGATTGTGATTTCAACCTTGTGTGAACATTTCACACTCGCTTCGCTCGTGCGAAAACATTCACACAAGGCTAAAATCACAATCCTGCAGTAGTAACGAAATGTACTATAAAAGACGCATTTTTTTCACCCTTTTTGGACAAAAAAATCTAGTTAAAATCAAAATTTGAAAAAATCCTTTTTATCATACGTGCATTGAAAAGTCAATTTTCGATGCTAGTATTACGTGCTGAAAATGGCTTTTTTTAGCACAATAGTAAATCGCTTCTATGAGCACGCGCGACGACGCATGAAAATGTTGTGAAAAATGATTTTCGTCGTTGCGCAGGTGTGTTTTGATCAGTGAAAAGTCTTCTACATCGTTGCGCATGCACAGTTTGATGAGTTAAAAGAGATTTGCATCGTTGGGCATGCGCAGTGCGCACACGTTGATCTAGGGCTGAGTTCCGGAGATTCCGGTTGATCAGCTGACAACAGTTAGCCGTTTTTGTTTTGCTGTGAAGTGTCGAATGACCCCTTTGATGTGTCATCTTCGCCTTTATTTGCATAATTCTTATTTTCCCTACTTTCCACGTTTTCTCAAATCGACTTTTCAATGCACTAATGATAAAAAATATTGTGTCCAACAAGTGCTGAAAACCGAGAAATGGTGATTCGTGTGCGTGTCCAGCACTCGTGTACAGCGCGCCTTCGGCGCGCTTCCGACTCGTGCTGCGCACGCCCACCCACTTATTGCACAAACTACTATTATATGCGCTTTATTCATATTCGTAAAAAAGTGTGCTGTGGTGGTTTCCTACGCGTACGTTTTCTCGCGCGGGTATACAAAGTAAAGTTCATACAAAAGTTATACTGCTCCGATCTTTACAAAATTTTAGTATACAGTCTGTTCAACAAGAGCGTGTACGCGATATTTCGAAAACTATTGGAGATTTTTGAACGTTTTTTTTTTTTAAATTAAAGGTCGTTCAAAGGACTAATGCGCGTTTATGATGCCGCTTCAGTATCGCTCGAACCGTCCGAGAGAACGCACGCGAACGAAAATGAGTTCTGTTTACGCTAAACGTTTTGAAGCCGTCTTCTTGTGTTCCCATCAAAAAGGACTAAAAATGTCCGGCACAGCGGCTACTAAATACTTGAGAAAGTCAAATTCGTTCATTGTGAAGTGGGTTGAGCGGTATAAAGCCGATGGAACTGTCGACGATCTTCCTGAAAGAGGCATATCTGGAGTAACAACCAGCAAGGAGGATAAAGCGATCGTGCAGCTGTTCAAGCGTACCCCTACTCTAGGATTGCGAGATGCCAAGGCTTTAATAGCCAACAAGGGAGTCTACATTAGTATCAACACCATTCGACAGCGTTTGGCTGAATCGAAGATAGAGTACCGTACCACGAGGCAAAAACCTCTACTCTCAAAAATCCATAAAAAAAACGAAAGGACTGAAAATCTGCTGAAAATCTCGACCCTGACTGGTCGAATGTCATTTTTTCTGATAAAGCGTCGTTCTGGGTATGGGTTCCCCTAAAGTATGCCTGGTCTAGCGCCGGCAGTAGATTTCTTTAGCGAACCGTTAAACACCCAGTGAAGGTCCATGTTTGGGGATGCTAAAAAAAATTGGTGGAAATCATGCGAAAAAGGTGCCAGGCCATTCTGGACAACGATGGGGACTGAACCATTTATTAGGTAATTGCGCATTAGTCCTTTGAACGTCCTTTAATTTAAGAAAAAAAACGTTCAAAAATCTCCAATAGTTTTCGAAATATCGCGTACACGCTCTTGTTGAACAGACTGTACTACTTCTGGATATTTATACGTTCGAAAAATGTTATTAAAAAAATAGATTTTTTGAAAATCTTAATTAGGGTTGACCCCTTAAAGAGAGGGTAAGTTTTGCGTCGGAAGATGGAGGAGGATGAGACATTCGGAAAGGATGGGTTAAGGTATCCAACAGGTAAAATGATCTTAAACAGACTTAAAAGGTTTGAAAAAATAGAGAGAATTAGCTTACCTTTGGGGGGGGGGGGTAAGGTTAATTCGACAAAGAAAGGCCTATTTTCAAGAATTTTTTTTATAAGATACAAGTAATGCTGGTTTATTTAGGTAATATGCATATAATTGTACAACTTTTGAACTATGTTTTCCTAAATTTTTATTGAGAAATATTGGTAAATTAGCCGCCGGCAGCAAATCTCCGCCGGTGCCTCGAAAAAAAGTTGTTTTGTGGTGTACACCATAACATGTCACTGGATCAACTAAAACAAAAAAATCAAAATGCGTTTTTTAGTTTAGATGTTTCCCGATGCAACCTGGGAGAGTTTTTTTTATCGATTTTTACATTCTCGATAGCACTTTGAAGTCGAAAACGCAATTTTCATTAAAAAAATCGGTTAATTTGTTATTGTAAAACAAAAAATAATCATTAAAAAAAAAATTTTCCAAGTTGCATAGCGATGTATGCGTAGAAAGTGTGTACCAAATTTCATAAGAATCGGTTGAGTAGATTTTGAGTTATCGTGTATACCGACTTCAAAAATGACAAGTTTCAGAAAAATTCTTTAAGGTTTCGCACAGCAAAAATTTAAAATGAAACTTTATAAATCGTATCTACTCACACAGAGTCGTCGATACCAGGTCCATAGAGGGAAAATCTATCATCTAGAATGTCTAGAGCATCTTTTTGGCCTAGTTAACTTTCGATCTTCTTCTGCTCTGTTTCCGCCTCATTTTGACAAATATAATAATAAATTAAAACAAACACTGCTCAAAATACACGAAAACACACACTGAAAAAAATGGTTTAGCTGTCCCAGCTAGAGGTATCGCTGGATTTCGGAACTCCTAGAAATGTAGCTGTGTGAGCTACATTTCTAGCTGTGTTGCCTAAATGTCTAGCTGTTTTAGTTAAATTTGCCATCTAGAAATTATCTAGTTAATTTACCTAGATAATTTCTAGATGGTAAATTTAACTAAAAAAGCTAGACATTTAGGCAACACAGCTAGAAATGTAGCTCACACAGCTACATTTCTAGGAGTTATGAAATCCAGCGATACGTCTAGCTGGAACAGCTAAACCATTTTTTTCAGTGCAGCGAACGAAAAATGAGCCAAAATCAACGGTCGCTCAAACTCTCATAACTTCGGTAATTTAGCTCCAATCGGCTTGAAATTTTAGTACAATATTCTTGACATGTTATACATTCATTTAAAAAAAATGCAAAAAACCTTAACCCCCCCCCCCCTTAATAAAACAATTGAAAAGATAGGCATAGAGATTCGAAGATAAACCAGAGTAACGGTATTGTGCCTTAAAAAGATTAAAATTAAGATTTGTAAACCAAATGGACCTTCCAAATTTAAGACTGATAATTTTGAAGACAGATGTTTCGTAATCATAAAGATAAATACTTAATGTATACCAAAAGTAAAGCTGGAACACGTGTCTATCATAAACTAGAATAACTATTCAGATAATCCTTACATTAAAATTTCTAAAGACAAGACCTGAAGGCCATAGGCAGAAAATAGAAATATATAGTGGTGCATAAAGATACGATATGATCGTCTGTCTCGCTGGATTTTGTTCGAAATACGAGCAATTTTCTAAACGAGTTTCTCATATGTTCACTTGTTATTTTTCGTCTCATATCGTCTTAAAAATTGGGATCAACTTCTCGATAGATACAAAATGACATCTTAGTCAAATTCAAGTAACGCGAACGAATACAAGTGTCAAAATGACGTCTCACAAAATGGAAATTTGCGAGTCAACAGAAACAGATTCCGTCCAAGAGAAGGATTTTTAAAGTATCCAAGTAATTAATATTAATATAATTTAATAACAAAATTATTAATTTTCTCAAAATTATCAAATTTAATCATATGAGCGATATAATTAAATTAATTATAAAATCGACATAATCTCGATCATTCCCGTGGGAAGCGAGATGCTCGCTATTACGATCTGAAGTGAGACGAGAATTTGATCACAAAAAACGCGCATTTTGATCGTATTCTGATATTTCTCGCTATTTTTATCGTTGTGCATTACTAGAAATATATAATTATACAATTTCCTAATGCAATGCAATAATAAAAATACTTATGTTTTTATACTGATAACGTAGTTTATAAACAAGATTTTTAAAAAATGAATTTACTTCGTTACGTATTAACATTGACGTAGGTTTAGACGTAAAATCGTTAAAGAAACATTTAAAAATGTGTTTTTACTTCTTAAATATCATTTTAGAATCAAGTAACTTTTACAATACAAGAAACCACTCTTGGACAATAAAATAAAAACATAGGTCAAATATTAAAAATATTTTACAATGTAAAAGAATTAAAATCTCAATATCGATTTAGGTAGTTTTTCCAGCGATCGCTATATTTTTGTATTATTTTGATATATCACCACAAATTTTGTATTACAGTACAACCTCTCTAAGAGCTAGCTCATGGGCGGTTAGGGGTAATAATTCCGAGAAATAGGGAAAATATTATTATAAAACTTTAAATTTCTTAAGTTTTTTTAGAATGCGAAACCTCGCTTAAACATCCAATACAACTGGAAATGTAGTAAATTTTTAGAAGAATATAATCACCCACTGTTTTTGTTTATAAATCATGATACTTCATATTTCTTTAAAGTCTGATACTTTATAAACTATTGATGCAACATCTATTTTACGTTATAAAAAATAATTATTATTAGATTGTTTTAAAAATTAACTATGTTTACTGTAGTATGGTTCTGTAATTATGGTTTCAATTTCTAAAAAAAACTACCGCATTTATAGTTGTACAATATTATTTGAACAACCGGTTAATTAATTATTAAATTAATTTCTTAATTAGTCATAATAAATTACTTAATTGTTTATTTTAAATATTACTATAGAACTGCTTTTTTAAAACCAAGATTTTCGATATATTTCGAGTTTAGACTCGTGATAAAATGATGATTGAAGAATTCAAATTCAAATAAGCGCGCGCAAGTATCGATTGTCGAAAAGCACTATCGATATGTACGCGACGACGAACCAGATTGCCGGAAAAGGCCTTAAGTTTTTTCGACTTCGAAAAAACTTAATTTAAAAATTATCTTTTTAGAATAGGACTTCATCAAAAGGAATTGTTTCAGAGGCGGATTCAGGTAAAGGTTTCGGCGGGTGAGATGCTTGGCAACATCACTAAAAAAGGTCAGGAAAAAAATTTCTGAACAATGTAAATCTGAATTTTCAGGTGAAGGGGGGGGGATTATTCCCTGGCACCCCACCTGGATCCGCGCCTGAATTGTGTTCAACAATAAATAATTTTATAATTACGTACTATGAATTTTATTGTATCCACTCAGTCGATACAGACAGTAAACAGCGAATACCAACAATAAAATGGTCTTCGATTTCGTTTCTATCTTTCTTTTTCTCATCTTTTTATCACTCTCTTGTTGAGTTATTTAATTCTTATTGCATAATGATCCTTAATTAGTACCAATGTCTACCTATTAGTAATATTTGTGTAGTAGTAGTTTATGCTCGCTATAGATGAAACATGACTGTATGAATGGACAAAAAAATGTACAAAACTTCTTCAAAGATTCGATGAAAAAGACTTCGTCTAGAGTTTGAACAAATATTACCGCAGCTGATTGCTTGTTATCGCTGCTTGTCAGCATCAGTACTTATGATAGTACTCAATTCCCATAATCAGAAAATTTCTTTAAAATTACACGATAATTCAAATTTACCAAAATCACCTAAAAAGGAAGAATCACATTACAGTCGACTCCCGCTAATCGTACTCCTCACTATTCGTACTCTTCAGTAAATATACTCCCCATCATGCCCTGTCCACAATAGAGACTAAGCTCGTGAACGTTCGATGCGACGTTCTTACTTACGTTCGTTTTTACGTCACAAGTAGACGCGTTGAACACTGCTACCAACTGTTCCAGAGTTGGAACAGTGGAACATGGAGCATGTAAAAACTCTGGGACAGTTAGTAGCAGTGTTCAACGCGTCTACTTGTGACGTAAAAACGAACGTAAGTAAGAAAGTCGCCTCGAACGTTCACGAGCTTAGTCTCTATTGTGGACAGGGCATTCAAGGGTCTACTTCTAGCGGTGCACTCGAATTCAGTGCCGCGGTCAGAATTGAGGGGCGTGGCCGTACAGGAATTCAGTCCCAAATTCAGTCTGGCAGCGCTCTCTTCTCCTTTCCTACTTTCTCCTACCACTGGCGTTCCCTTCGTACGACAAGGAGATAATTAGCGCACATAAGTGAAAAAAAGGAAAGACGCCCAAATGAGTTAAACCCCTCTCATGCTCCAACTGATATACAACATTTCCCTATTTAATAATTTCCCTTGACCATAATTTTTCTTTACAATGATTTCCCTTTTCAATTATTTCGCTTTGCCATAATTGGACTTTAATTAACATAATTTCACTTTTCCAAAGATTTCCCTTTACAATGTTAAAAGAAATATTCAGTGCAAGTAAGTGTGAAGGGAAAATGTTGGGTAATAATTGAAGCGGTAGATAAAGTTATCTGAGTGAGAGAGGAGTAGGGAGGGAGTGAAGTTGACTCATCTTAACTCTCAGAGGAGCCTCCTCACATGTCTGAATTCGAGCGCTTTTTTGACCGCGGAACTGAATTCAAGTGCAGCCATTTCTAGTACAGTCCAAGCTTTGAGTAGTGCCGTTTTTTAGGGAATAGGGAGTTTGATTCTGAGAATCAACGTTCCCCCATTTCAAGCACAATCCATTCAGAGAGATAGATTCTGAATTTTGGAGTTTCAAGCAAGGGCCCGGAGATCCGAAGACGCCCGAAAACGCTCGATAATATTACTGTCTCACTTATTCGTATTCTTTAGTCGAGAGTGAGTTTGAAAAAATTAGCTAGAGTTCGATAATTACGGAAGTAGACTGCACTTTTATCGCACAATTTCTCAAGACTTTTTTTTACATCGATGTCAGTATTCATTTTATATGTATTAACTTATATAAACTGGAAGGATAATGAATCAATTGGTCTATGTAAATAAAATATTTTCAATATTCTCTCTCTGTATTCCACACATTAAACTCACACGAGTACATAAATTAGGGTGGTTCATAAAAAACAACAATTTGTTTTTCTTTTAAATCTTGTCCCGTAAGATTTACCGTAATTACCATAAAGTAATTTTACAGTATCTTTTCCAAATTTTACATAAAACTAAATAGGAATTTTAATGTAAACTCTTGAAGACATATAGTCGGTTATGACAAGGAAAATTACCGTTCGAGCAAATAATTATATTCTCCGAGATTATTTGTAGAATAATTCTAATATTGCAATTTTTTAATAGATAATAAAGCACATTATATTGGGGTACGTCAATCTGGTGATTGTTAGTATCTATTTCAAAAATTGTTTTCTTTTTACATTATTTTTTCAAAGTTTCTTAACTAAAATTTTAATTAAATTAAATTTGTACCACAATTTATTCTCCACGATTTTTCAAAATTTCATCGTAATAGTGTAATTCCTGTAAAAATAATTATGCTTCCGCTTTATTTTCGATAACAATGATTGGCCACCTATTTATCGATATGCAGACATAATTTTAAGGGTAGATTGCGACTTTCGTGTATATTTAATCACCAATTCAATTAAAATAAAATAGTGTATTTCAATAAATTTTCGACTTCAAGATTGGCTTATCTCCCCCACCGGAATTGTCCTCATTAGTGTGTTCTTGTACGAAGCCGAGTCCAGGGTTCACGCGGCCCCTTCGCTCGAGCAATGACCAAATCACCCGCTTGGCTTCTCGTAATGAACATAATTTTTCTTTTACAAGAACATGAAAAACCCTCGTTTGCTTACCGTTTACAGAAATCAAAATATACTATGAACGAAAATGAAAGAAAAGAAACTGTCACGAATGAAATAAACACAATCTCAGCCAAAACGATGTTCACATAGTACCCGTTTCCGACACTAGATGGAATTGGCAACCGGTGGCCGAAATGTTTTGGTAACCATGAAGGTTATTTTGCTAATCATTGACAGCGTTTTGCTCATCGATGTTAGGGATTTTGCTCATTGCTTTTGCGGACTGTGCGGAATCGGCCATTTTCGATTTCTGTAAATGGTGGAAAAACGAGGGTTTTGCATGTATGTGTAAAGAAAAAAGTATTTAGTTAAATTTATTGCAGTTTATAAAAAATTATAATTTTAAACAAGCTGAAGCTCTTATCCTTAACAGCATTTCGTTTAATAAATCTTTAATATTATTTTCTCATTCAGCATTAGCGGTTTAACTTGCTGCCGCTATATCCTGAATTTATAATAAGTGAATTTAGCACCTTTTTCGGTAAAGCTTTGTATCATAGGTTTTTTAAAATGACTGCTAAAGTAATACACATTTCAAAATAATGACATCTTTATACATATAATGCGAAGTTAGCGCTGTTATCAAGATGGAATATTTGTCAACATTGGTTAATTTATTTTTAATTATTTAAACAAATTCATTTGTTAATTTTTCTCGTATATTCTTAATTTTCAAAACTTTCGAAGTACTTTCCGTTACAGTTAATACATTTTTTCGTTTGATGAAACCACTCATCATACCATTCCTCCAACATTTGTTTCTGTATAAAGTTATATTCTTCACGAAGGTCTCCTATAACACCTCATCCGACGAAAAGCACCAACTTTTCATCCTCAGTTTGTCACAGGAGAACAAATTAAAATTACATGGTGCTATGTTTAGGCTACATATTACTACAATTTTCATATGAAATCTCAAAGCAAAATGAGTTTTTGAAATCGAAGATGTGCCAGTGCAAGTAAGAAAATCTAAATCGATCGGTTAGCGAATGGCCGCTGTATTCTACACTAAAAGTGGCATGAAGGTAACAGTTTTGTTAGATAAATCCAAAACAGTCATTTCAAGGTGGTACACAAAATCTTATTTGGTTCAACTCTTCGAAAACTTGGTTCCTCCAATTAGTCCGTCAGCCCGCTGCTAAAAAGTGTGATGATAGTATAACATATGCTCTCTAGGGTTTCTATTATTATGCATATTAAGATTAATAAGCAAGCAAAATCGATTCGTCCCCTTGGAACTTACGCTAGTAAATTTAATTATTTATTGCAAATGAAATTGTCGTTTGGCAATAATAGTATAACGTATGCCAAACATACGAAACAACATTTCATAAAGTAAAAATCCATCGCAAATAATCGGCATACGTGTAGCGTGGGTCTTAAGGGTTGGCATATGCCCTTAAATATGTTAACGAACATGGCATTCTCAAATGATAGTATAATGTATGCTCTCTTGAAATTCAACAATTTTTTCTATAAAATATACAATTATGAAAGGGCATACCGTTTGCGCGGATCCAACTCTCTTCACACCAATTTACCTGTGAATATATATTCAGGTATTTGTGATGATAATATAACGTGTGCCTTTTTAATACATAATCTATTGCAATAAGGTTTCTACTCAAATCCAGCGGCATACAATTTTTAGGGGTCCTACCCAACGGCATACGTGAAAAAAGACTGCGAAATTGCAGGTACATTTGCAATAATAGTATAACGTATGCCATTGTGATTTCTGTTAAGTATTCGTTTAATTATGTAACATTTTTGAACGGCATACGAATCGATTGGATAAATTTGTTTTCTATCTGATCTGAGATTCGCGAGAATTTCCTGACCTTTGTAATGACAATATAATGTATGCTATTATGTTTTCTGTTAAATATACGTAAAATGTGAATAGTTGGTTAAATGGCATACAAATCTATTAGAACAAATCATTTAACGAATGAAACCAAAGAAAAGAGTCATGCACGTAACATAGCTTGATGTGCATTTGAACATTTCCCAGTGGGCAAAAAATTTAAAGAAGTTTTTAGAACGTCCTAAAAACGACCTAAAAACGTCCAATGTTCCAAATACGTCCTAAAAACATCTTTGAAACATTGGACGTTTTTTGGCCTGACATAGGACGTTTTTAGGAAGTTTTTAGGACGTTCTAAAAACTTCTTTAAATTTTTTGCCCACTGGGTTTATTCAAATGTTGAGTGCTTTATTTTGTCTTTATCTAAGTTTTTCATTAATTGAATTGGATGGATACCTAGTTCACAGCAATATCTCGTTATCAGAAGAAGAAATTTTTTTTTTTACTTTTCAAGTGAGAAAAAAAAAAGAAAGTTATGACCTAATTTTTTAAAATGTTCGTTCGCGCCTACTTTTGAAATGACTAAACCAATTTAATTGAAGAGTCTTATTCTACGAGATATGCTAATAATCAAGTTCATTTAATTTTATCAACAAATACGTCCGACCCAATACTCGACCAGTATTCACCAATAACTTTCAAAATAATCCCTAATCAGAACGCTTGCAAAGAATATTCTTAGTTGCTTTTGTCTTTTGAAATAATGTGATTGATTCTAATGGAAATTTATTTATTTATTACGAAAAATTCTTACTTGGCCAGTATATTTACGTAATTATAGTATAACGAAATTAAAATGCCGAATAATTAGAATTCAACAATGATCGGATGTTGATTGCCAATTGTTTTAATAAGATAAAATAAAACTTATTTGGAATTGAAAAATAAAATTTATTGTAGTTTAATACAACTGCCGTTTTATGCGATTAAACAAGAAATAAAAAATATTAAATTTAATAACGTTAATCATTTTCATCTGAACTAGTCGCTCCTCCGTCTTCATCATCCGAATCAGTCAATTCTCCATTTTCTTCATCAGTCACATCATCATACAGTAAATCGTTTTCCGACTCATCCTCGGTCTCATCATCGATCTCTTCATCTGAATAATCTTCAATGACATTCGAAAAATCGTCATCACAAGTATCTATCAATTATGAAATACCAAAGATCGTATTGTATTAAAAGTATGAAATGGCATTTAATGAATTTGATGTAGTATTCAAAATTACATGAAAATTCATTTACCTTTTACGACTTTTTGTCGAAAACAAAACAATTGACAATCAACCTTCGCTGCAGGGCGTATTTACCGTAAAAACACTTGCCTAATAAATCACATGGCAGTATTTATCACCCTCCTAAGAATCGGTTAAAATCATTTGTTTGCCCAGCCGAATTAGTATGCCATTTACTCATTTTTTAAAATTACACGCATTTTCAGCAGAAAACATAATGGCATACATTATAGTGTCATTCAAAAAGTTAAAAAACTATCGCAATTCTGATCAAATGAGAAATGAATTTGTTCCAATCAATTCGTATGCTGTTCAAAAATCTTGAATAATTACATGAATGTTTAACAAAAATCATAATGGCATACGTTATACTATAAGTGCAAATAAATCCAAAATTTTTACCACTAAGAATTATCCTTTTAAAGATAAGTTCCACAAAATCTGTATGCCTTCTTCAAAAATTAATAATCTGCGATGCCATAGTTATTTTTACATCTCAACTGAATGTTATATTATCATCACAAATACCTGAATATATATTCACAGGTAAATTGGTGTGAAGAGAGTTGGATCCGCGCAAATGGTATGCCCTTTCGTAATTGTATATTTTATAGAAAAAAATGTTCAATTTCAAGAGGGCATACATTATACTATCATTTGAGAATGCCATGTTCGTTAGCATATTTAAGGGCATATGCCAACCCTTAAGACCAACGCTACACGTATGCCGATTATTTGCGATGGATTTTTACTTTATGAAATGTTGTTTCGTATGTTTGGCATACGTTATACTATTATTGCCAAACGACAATTTCATTTGCAATAAATAATTCAATTTACTAGCGTAAGTTCCAAGGGGACGAATCGGTTTTGCTTGCTTATTAATCTTAATATGCATAATAATCGAAACCCTAGAGAGCATATGTTATACTATCATCACACTTTTTGGCAGCGGGCTGACGGACTAAATATGACAACGCAAATGCACATCGGGCGATCGTGACGCAGGTGTTTTTGGAGGGAATGGAAGTTCGACTATTAGAACATTCTTTCAATTTTTCGGTCTTAAGAAAACAGTTTTTCTTCAAATGCTTCGCAAATCGCCAATTTTTCGAATAATGATTTCAAATTTTAGGGCGAAATATGCAATACGGTCCACTTCAAAGTGCACCTTTGAATCGCTAAAAATTCATTTGTGTAGTAATTGTTATGAAACTATTTCTTAAACAATTTGAGATACTTTGAAAAAGGCATTTTCGATTTGAATAATATTTTCTGTAATTTGTTATTATAGTATGTGGAATATTGTCGCAAAATTAAAAAGTGGACGGTTGAATACTTTATTAAATATTAATTATTGTGTTATATCTGGCGCGCGACTAGCACGAGGACGAACCGGGTGGCGCGCGAGCCGTGTGGCATTACAGTCATTACACAGGCACAGGCACTTACCGAATCACTATCAAGGTAAATTCAAAGTCAAACCGGTAAATATTGCCAAAAATGGATTTTTGACAACAGATTCGGAAAGAGCGGGAAATTTTACGTCCAGATATGGTATTATCAATTTGTTTCCATTAAGACCTCATATGTCAATCAGAAGTTATTTACGTTGTCATATATAAAGTTTACACGGTATTGAAAATTTAAGAAATTATGGTTGTGTGAGACCATAATGGTACGTTTTTCGGGTCTCGAAATCCGAATTCGAGTTCCACTTGACCCTATCTAATCACTATCAAGGTCAATTCAAGGTCAAACCGAAAAAAAATTTAAAAAAAACCGCCTAAAAGCGGTTCTACTTCACAATGGTAACACGTATGCACCTATAGTATTCCAATAGTCCATTCAACAAAGTTGAAAGAAACGTATGAAAATTTAAAAATAGTTTTGGACAAAATTAAGTATACAGAACACCAATGGAAATTTTTCGGAGACCTTAAAATTTCCACTCTGATTTTAGGACAACAATCGGGTTTTACAAAAAATCCCTGTCTTTTGTGTCTTTGGGATAGCAGAGATAGAAAGAAACACTACGTACAAAAAGATTGGCCAAAGCGAGATTTCTATCCCGGATCCAAAAATATAATACGTGAACCTTTACTAGATCCTTCAAATATTTTGCTTCCGCCTCATTATATCAAACTTGGTCTAATCAAACAGTTTGTCAAAGCCTTGGACAAAGATGGCAATTGTTTTCAATATTTAAGAAAGAAATTTCCAGAAATCAGTGATGTTAAATTAAAAGAAGGTATCTTTGATGGTCCTCACATTCGCACTTTATTTAGAGACGAAAAATTTCTCACAGAAATGAATCCTAAAGAGATGGCTCTCATCTTGACTACTTTCCAGAAAATCTCGGAGACTATAGCGAAGAACAGGGTGAGCGATTTCACCAAGATATTATGGAAATGGAACGTCGCTATCAAGGAAGATGGGATGTAAATATGGTGAACAGATGTTTGTTGGTCGCTTAAAAGATCAAAACAGCCAGACACTTTGAAAAGAAAAAGAAATCCTCTGCATA
>CAJFCP010000608.1:20864-43205 GCA_904066005.1 Synergus itoensis | reverse complement strand
AATACGTGAACCTTTACTAGATCCTTCAAATATTTTGCTTCCGCCTCATTATATCAAACTTGGTCTAATCAAACAGTTTGTCAAAGCCTTGGACAAAGATGGCAATTGTTTTCAATATTTAAGAAAGAAATTTCCAGAAATCAGTGATGTTAAATTAAAAGAAGGTATCTTTGATGGTCCTCACATTCGCACTTTATTTAGAGACGAAAAATTTGTCACAGAAATGAATCCTAAAGAGATGGCTCTCATCTTGACTACTTTCCAGAAAATCTCGGAGACTATAGCGAAGAACAGGGTGAGCGATTTCACCAAGATATTATGGAAATGGAACGTCGCTATCAAGGAAGATGGGATGTAAATATGGTGAACAGATGTTTGTTGGTCGCTTAAAAGATCAAAACAGCCAGACACTTTGAAAAGAAAAAGAAATCCTCTGCATAGATCTTTCGAAGACAAAAGAGTTCGTTACAAAAGAAAAAAAGAGTGACCTATCATAGACCTATCGCACAATCAAAATGTTCATAGTTCTTTGTTTTATTTATTTTTATTATGCTTTTATATATTGTCGCTGCAAGAAAGGTGAAAAAAAATACAAAAAAAATTTGAATATTGAAAATTGAAAAAAAAATTTTAAATTGAAAACTGAAAAAAAAATTTATTTTATATCTGGACGTAAAATTTCCTGTCCTTTCCAAATCTGCAGTCAAAAATCCATTTTTTGCAATATTTACCGGTTTTACCTTGAATTGACCTTTATAGTGATTCGATATGGTCAAGTGGACCTCGAATTCGGATTCAGAGACCCCAAAAACGTATCATTATGGTCTCACACAACCATATTTTCTTAAATTTTCAATAGCGTGTAAACTTTATATATAACAACGTAAATAACCTCTGACCTATGAGGTCTTGATGAAAACAAATTGATAATACCATATCTGGAGGTAAAATTTCCAGCTCTTTTCGAATCTGTAGTGAAAAATCCATTTTATGTAATATTTACCGGTCTGACCTTGAATTGACCTTAATAGTGATTCGATAGGGTCAAGTGGACCTCGGATTCGGATTCAGGGACCCCAAAAACGTTAGGAATAGTAGTCATTTCTAATAAAATTTTTTTTTGTCGATTTGACCTTCAATTGACCTAAATTATGACGTGGTGGGGGTAAACGGACATCAGATTCGGACTCAGCGTGCCGAAAAACATAGGGATATATTGGTCACCTTCCTCTAACAAGAACTTTTTTTTTTGTGTGCCTGTATTATTACATACAATACATAATTATTTCATAAGAACAAAAAAACATATAATGCAATCATTTAACACTTTTTTCACTTTTTTTGAGAATCTCGCGTGTAAATCTTCCACGCGATTTTTCTTCGATTTTCTTTTCTTCTTTTTTTATTTTTCGTGGCTGATTTTATATGTAGAATTTACGAGGAAATATCAATTAAAATCAAATAAAAAAATCTGCCCGCTTGGCGGGCACATTCTCGTCGCGCGCCCCGCGCGCGGCTCGCTTCGCGCGCTTGTGCCCTGCAGGAGGCTTGCACCTTACAGGACGCTCGTATGTACCTACATGTTTTTCTTAAATTACTTTAAATTTAAATTTAATTAAATTGAATTTAAATGAAATTAAATTAAAGCTTTGTATGTAAAAGAAAACTAATTTACTTAAAGTTCTATCGACCTTAAGGAGCACATTCTCATCAGGGCACTCGCGCTTCGCGCTCGATATTTGATTTAAACCTCGCGCTCGGTTCTGTTTAACAATATTTTTCATGATTAAAACGAAAACTACTCATCCTATTGAAAAGTGGCCAAAAGATAACTTGCAGATCTTTCTAAGACCAATAATTATGTTTCTTATCATTTTCTCTGCATCTCGCGTCATTTGGCTCAAAATTTGAATTTTCGATTTTTTAAGGAAATTCAAAAAGTTGTTATGCCTATCCTATAGGGCGTTCAAGAGGAAACATTTTTCACCTTTAGACTTTTTTTCATATCGTGCGTTTTTTGGCTTCTAATTTAAGTTTTCTTTCATTTTTTTGGATTTTCAAAATGTTAATTCTTTCAATTTTTCTTTTATCCAAAAAAGTTATTAGAAAAAATTGTTCGACTTTTTGAATACTACGAAGATCCGTGCATAGAATTTTTAAATTAAAAAAAAAAGTGGTATCAAAAATTTTCAAAATGCTCCAACTTTTTGAATTTTTATCCAAAATGGCTGGCCAATGAACTTGACCTTCATTTTAGGATACTAAAAGAGTATACCAAAGGCCAATGCAGTCGGTCAATTATTTCGAAAGTTATCGTGCTCACAAACTAAAAATCTACAGACAGACACATTCGTAAAAACATGTTTTTCGGGTTCAGGGGGTCCCAAAACGTGGACATTTGATAAAAACGGGGGAGGTCAAATTTTACACAAATCTAATACCTTCTCTGATGAGAATGTAAAAAGCAAAGTATTTAAAGTTACTCACGTAATTTTTGACAAGATTTTTAGATATAGGACGAAGATTTGTTCTGTTGGCTTTTTTGCAGTGTGAATTTTCACGAAACAGATTCCAACAGCAAGTACGAAACTTATTTCTCGAAATTTTACAATATGAGCATTTGATTGCAGAATAATGCAATACAGATCCTCAGAATTGTTATAAAACACGCTCGGACCTGTTCTTGGATCGCGCGCCATCCGGCTCGCCCGCGTGAAAGTCGCGCGCGAGATAGAATATAATAAATCATATTTAATAAAGTATTCAACCGTCCACTTTTTAATTTTGAGACCATATTCCACATACTATAATAACAAATTACAGAAAATATTATTCAAACCGGAGATGTCTTTTTCAAAATATTTCAAATTGTTTAAGAAATTGTTTCATGACAATTACTCCAAAAATAAATTTTTAACGATTCAAGCGTGCACTTTGAAGTGGACCCTATTGCACATTTCACCCTAAAATTTCAAACTTTTATTCGGAAAATTGGCGATTTGCGAAGCATTTGAAGAAAAACTGTGTTCTTGAGACCCAAAAATTGAAAAATCGGTATCTCGAAAAATATCAATAACACATTGAGAAAAAAAATACGTGTCTATGTTTTCGTCTATAGAACGAGAGAAAAAAGTTTCAGCGCAATAAAAAATTTGGTTGTAAATTTCACATGGTCCAGACTTAGCACAATGCAACTTTGGCTTGTTCCTCTACGTCAAACTGAGGATTAAAGGTCGGCATTTTTCGTCCGATATGAAGTTGATAGCCACCTTTCAGGTAGAGTGTGACTTGATACCAAAACAAATGTGGGAGGATTTTTTGACGAGTGATTTCGTGGTATGAAAAAGTGTATTAACTGTGACGGAAATTACTTTGAAGGACTTTCAAAATTAAGAATGTACGATAAAAATTATGGGAAATCTTATGTATTTATTAGTGATTTTATTTACGAGTATTCTTTTATAAAGGCATATTTAAATGAGGTGGCCAATCATTAGGGGGTGGCCAACCAATGCACCGATTACCCTATGTAATAAAATTCAGAAAAGGAGATCGACTATTTGACTTCGTCTTACTCACAAATTATTATATATCATATCTGTCAAGGTTCTTTAAATTTTAGACGATTTACGGTTCACATGTCTTTTAAAACAACAAACTTGAACGCCTTTTGGACTTCCGAGGTAAGTTTCTAGAACTACCAATCTCAATAAGAAAGATATAATTGGGACATCTTTGGATGGCTTAGGTAAGGACCGTTGATTGAGTTGACATTGGACGTGCTAGGAACATTCCAAAGATTTTAAACATAAAATGTCCTTGGGATCTTCAAGATTTTGTTTCCACTGACACTTCAATATTTGTTTTCAAATTTCAAAGAAATAAGCAAATTTTTTTTCACTAACAATGAGTGAAACAAAATGATATGATACATCTTAAATGAAAAACAAAAAATGTTTTTTTGACTACCCTATACACACATTCATTATTTTCTTCTTTGTTAACGATGGTATCGAAGCACAGTTTTATGTACGTAGATTAATTATTCCGAATAATATGGGATTATGTATTTTGTCATGTCACACATTAGATAATTAATTTTTAGAAAATTTTTTAAAAAATTCCCACATTTTTCCAGAATACGATCATTTACAATTTTTTTACACTCTTGAGCTTGGTCACATAGTATTTAGATATTGAGCTTCGTAAGACGAAAATCTTGCGCATACTTTGTACAGCTGAAAAAAGATGAAACAAACACAGCCCAAGAGTTTCAGATTAGGGATGTTCGATTCCGATTCGATTCTTTAAAAAATCAATTTTTTTGGTAATAAGATTCGATTTTTGAATCGATTCTTTACTGTTCGATTTTCTTAAGAATCGATTCTTTACCCCTAGAATCGAAAAACCGATTCTTTTTTTCTTTTTTTTTTTTCTTTCCTGTATGTGTCATCTGCAATATACTTTATAATAACGCATTATGCACATCGTATAAAGTTTTCGATCTCGACCATTCAATTCTTTCTAATGATTGGAAATGGAGAACTGTGATTGGTGGAAAACTTTATGTGTCGTGCATAATGCGTTATGTGAAAGAGTCATTATGTAGGGCTTAAAAGTTCTAAACTTACTTGAAATTATGTAATAAAATTATATAAAAACAATAACAAAATAAATATTTTTACGAATAGATTCCTGTGCTTTCATTTGGAAAAGGCAATTACTTAAATTAGGAATTACATACAAATGTGAATAACGTTGGATTACAAGTTTAATTCTTTATTATTTTCAATGTAAATGAATCAATGTTTAAAAACTTGTTGTAGTTACAAATACAATCAATACAAAAATTCGTTCATTTGAACGTTCAGAACTTTTCAATCATAATTACTAAACAGGGGCGTAGCAATGGAATTTTTCGTGGGTGGACAAACTTGAATGACAAAAAGTTATCATATATATATATATATATATATATATATATATATATATATATATAAATGCATTTTTATTTAAGCATCACAAACATCTTTGTTATTTTAATAGCTATCACTTGTTTTTGAGTGGGGGGGCAAAATGACTATATTGCCCCCTCCCGTCCATATTTACGGGGGCATTTTCCCCTCCTTCCCCCCCTGTTGCTACGCCACTGTTACTAAACAAAAAAATTAAAAGAAAAAAATTCGATTTTTCCAATATCGATTTTTGAAAAATCGATTCTTTTTTTTCGATTTTTACGTGAATCGATTCTTTTCCAAGAATCGAACATCCCTATTTCAGACAAGCGACTGACGTTGTTTTTACGTTAGAATAAATTTGACTTAAAAACTAAGTTCATTTTTCCACAAGGAAAAAAATCTGCGAAATGGTGGACTAATTTTAATATGTTCATTCTAAAATTCTACTAATTTAGTGTTTTTGATTTATACTTTTAACTTTTCTATTGTTTAGAATTTGTATATGTAAAGACATAATAAGCATTATATCTGTATGGGAGACCGAGGCTATTTGGCCAACGGGGCAAATTTAATAATGCTTTGATTTTAAACACTGGAAATGTTAACAGCGCCGCCACGCCTTATGTAAGTGTATTAATTTGTGCAAAGACATCCGCTGTGATTTAATTGCATTTCGCAGTTTCATCTAAAAAAAATATGATATAAAAAATGCTGTTGACGGATTTGAGAAAAAAAGTCAATATAGTAAAAACTAAAAATGTTTTTCAATTGTCCATGTCAAGAATTTTTAAATGATGTATCGTTCGAATTTATTGCTTGGGTTCCTTTAAGTGCAAAAAAATTAAATTTTGAAAAAACATAGCCGGTGCAAGTTGATCAATTTTCTTCGGGGCAAATTGGTTAAGGCAAAGAAAAACAAAAAAAAGCATAGTGTTTTAAAAAAATGCGTCGTCGGGACAACATAATAATTTTGTTCGTATTTGTGAAACCAAATTTTTTTGTTGGCTCCACCAAATTTTTTATTGTATAGCATAACATTTTGTTAACCCTTTAACAAAATTAAAGGGTTAAACCAACAAAACGTCTTGTTGGACCAACAAGAATTTTGTTCAAACAACGAAACAATACTTCGTTTCAAAAATATTTTTTTTATTGTGTGAGTACAGAACAATAGAAAAACTCTCAGAAATATTCATTCTGTTCTTTTAACTGAAAATAATGTGATGATACTGCCTACAATTGTCCAAATCATGCGTTTGTTCATAATACTTGTTGATAAATTTAACAAATTATATCGGATCACAAAAATATATGAATGTGCATCACAGGGATTGAGATTCGAAGATAATCGAAAGAAAATACGGTTTGTTTCTGCCTAAAACTGTTCAAATCATGCATTTGTTTATAATAATCGTTTATAAATTTAACAAAAAATATCGGATACCACATTTTCGTGATCCAATTTCACCTTGTTGCTCTAAACTAGTTATTTTGAATGTGCGTTGGATGTGCGATTTTTATTTTTTTTTGAGTGTTGCCCACCTTCAAAAAATTCAACAAAAGTATATGTTATGAAAGACATTCTGAGGAATGTTTACGTAAAAGAATTGAAAGTGGTTCCTCGAGTAAATAACCCCAAAAAAAAATTTTGAAATATTAAAAAAATTTTTTTTACCTTTAATTTTTTTCAAGAATTAATTATTTTTTAAATAGACTTATTAGCGACAAAAACATATATTTTTTTCATCAAAATCGGTCAAGGCATTTTCGAGAAAAATAACATTTTTAATTTTTCTTTTCCTCTCCATATCTCATGATAGCCCCCACTTTGCCTTCTAACATTTTGCAGGTACTTTACTCTATACGCTGAAACGTAGATTTGAGTCCCCTAGATTTCTGTCATTCTGAGAAGTTGGGTTGCTCCCAAACATAGATGAGGTGAGGTGAGGAGTCGAGAAGGGAACACTGGTACATATGCCGCTGACTTACGACCTGCACGTTTCCTTGATATGTGTCCGCTGACCAACCAAAATAGGACTCAATTCTAGGTTTCAGTGTATGTAAATAATACATATGCAAATTGTCAGGAGTTTTCCTAGATATGAAAATTTTCCGACATTTTTGACAACTTTGACAGGTTCTGACAACCCTTTAGCCCCCACTTAGATTTTTAGGTAGGCAGCTCTCCGTCTAAGTATAAGAGGACTTACTTATGGTAATTAAGAAGTAAATGATAAAAAAGTTATCAAGATTTTGTAAAGGATAGCTTTCGATTTAAATGAGATTTAATAAAGAAATAAATTAATAACATGACTATTTTACTAATTATTCCCTTCATCAGCGGATTCTAAACAGATTTTTACTTGAATTGATCAACTTACCCCGCCCACTTTTCCAAGTTGCCCCGTACTCAGGGAAAATTTGCAAATTCGTCACCTCTCAAAAATAATCTGCAATTTTTTCAATAGTTAGAGTAAATACCCGGTAAGAAGAGAAGAATTCAGAAGAATTAATATTTTCAGATTTTAAGGAAAAAGTGATCATTATTGAATTTTTTTGAATGTGCTAATTTTCCATCGGGAGAAGTGTCCAACGAAAGAATAGGTTTATATCCGAAACTAATTCTTTTCTACTTCTTAAATATTTTTCACTTGAATTGTATTCCATGCAGGCGAACATATTTTCCATTTTTTTAATTCCTTTTAATGCGTGCAGTGGATACACCTCTCACGGTTATTTTTAATTTCATACGTACATGCTGTATTTTCGATTAATTTAATTCTTTGTAATCCGTCCACAAAATGTGTGCTCTTAATTCCTTCGTGTGCAACATAAACTTGGAAATTTTAATTCTTTTGTCATTGTTATTTTTAATTCCATACTTGCATACTTTCTTTTCGACTACTTTAATTCCTTCTAATCTGTCTACGAAACGTGTGCACTTGCATAGTTTCTATTCCTCCGTGTACAACATAAGTTTAGATATGTAATTTAATTGTTTTGTGTATCATAACGGTGAAATAATTTTAATTATAATATTTTATATTGTTTAAACAAATTATAGATTTAATCATATAATAAATAATAATAAATCCATTTAATAATATTGTGTAAGGTAAACAAAATTTATTTAACTTTAAACAAAATTAAAAAAATATTATTTGACAATACGACAAATTATTTCTATTAGTATAATTATTTTATACTCATAAAAGAAATTTTTCACAATAAAAATTATTCATTTATAAAGTAATTTACATTAAAATTGGTAATTATTAATTATTACATTGCAAATAAATAATTTCGTAATTTTTTGAGTCGATTAAAAAGAATTACTCTTGCATCTACAAAGTGACATGATTCTCTTTCTTTCTATTCTTTCTTCTGCGTTCCTTCCTTTTTTAATTCCTCCCAATACGCTTCCATTAAATTTTTCTAAGTCGATTAAAAAGAATAGATTTTTATTATTTTTTCTACTCTTTGGTGGAATTTTCGATGGAGGAAATTTAGCACATTAATGGGAATTCAAATTCTGAATTTTTCTGAATTCTTCTCTTCTTACCCGGTAGTTAAAATAATTTAAAATGAAAGTTATAGAAAATCGTCAAGTAAAAAATTGACCAACTAACCCCAGTCTTCCCTACAGAATAAAATAATTTGTTAGATAATTGAAGACTCGATAGCCATACTACAATAAATTTAATTTAATCTCCGATAATCGAAAATTAAATAATTTGTATAGTTTAATTTATGTGTTAACTGACGTATTGTGAGTAATTTAAATATATAGTTTAATTATAATAAACTAAAGCACTTGAATTTGGTATGATGCAAAATTAAGTGGCAAATTCTCGCGAAATAAAATGCAATAACGTTCATGAGTGTTCTCGCAAGCGAAATTTGTAAGTCGAACACGTAAAATTAATTCACAAATATGGCCGCTTGGATGTGAATGTGTGTGCATAGGTATTCTAGTGGCATGGGGGAAGAGAAAACTGATAATTAAATTTATCGGGAACGCTGCAATTTATGCAGATGTGGTTTCACCAGGCGGTGGCAGCAGTGTCTACTCATGAAATATTTTCTGTGTGCATGCAATAATGCTTTCATTAATTTATAAAATTATAAACTTCGTAGATTTAGCTCTTGTGAATAGCATTTATTCAAATGTAGCTCTAGAAAACATATTTTTTTTAGAAGTATAATTATTTTCTTCATTGAAAGATTCATAATATCATACAATTTTAGAATGAAACGATAAAGGGCTATGGTCAACAAAGAGAGGGGTTCTGGGCCCTGAGCCAATTTCAATTTTAGTATCAACAACGTGCAGGGTTACAATAGTATAGTAAACCTACCCAACCTGGAATCTCAGAAATTAGTAGTTTTTTAGTTATATAATGATATACATATATATATTTATTTCAAAATAATTTTTCTCGAAAACTACTAAACATGATATTTCGTTCTTCCTTTTTTTCTAAATGAAAAATCTAGGGTAAGGGAACCAATTGTCGAGGAAATAGTCAACCTCAAAATTCTCTATCCTTCTATTTATAAACGAAAACTCCTACAACTTTGAAACTTATTTCGTTGGACAGAATATTTGTCGAACTTTAATTTCTGTATGTATTTTTTTTCAGAAATTTAGAACTTAAGATAAAAATTGTGAAAAAGAGAAATGAGTCGAAAACACCATTTCTCGAGGTGAATTTCCCAATCGCTCGAGGGCTTAGAACCATTTGTCGAGTGTGCATTTCGCGGCGTGACAAACCTAACCAATAATTCAAAAATTTATGTCAACATAACCATCTTAACCTAATCATCGATATTCAAATATATTCAGTACATCGACAAATGGGGTATGGATGAAAAAAACGATATCCCCATTTCTCGAGGTGGATAATCGAGAATTGGAGCTTTGCCGAAAACTGTCCCCAATTAACCGATGATTTATTTTTAAAAATACTAAATGTCATTTTTTCTAATAATATAATTATTTGAAAAAAAGACTGATTCATCTTAATCAGTATAGTGAAATTTAAATATAAAGAATGACTTTAAAGTAACCAAATATGTGCTTTACAATTTCTGATCCAGCCAATCTAAAATATTACGCAAATGGCGAATTTTAGACAATTTCATGAGGAACTCTGCTACGGATATTAAATTCGGAATGAATTTCTCTTCTAAAAATATGGAGTTTTTTTAGAGTTTTTAGTTCAGAATACCTGTATTATTATAATATTGATTTTATTCTCCTTTATCTTGTAATTTATTAGTTATCATGAAAAATATCTGGCGATCCTCGACAATTGGTGCACCCTCGGTAATTGGTTCCTTTACCCTATTCAAGCACTATCAAAATTTGTAAATAACTGTAGAAAAGTCTTTCAACAGCCGAATAAAATAAGATAAAATATTATGTTTTTTAACACTCAATAACCACATTAGTGCGAATTCGCACCTCGTAAAATTTTAGATCTCTATAACTTCTGACCAGCGTGAACTTTTAACTTTAATTTAAAAAAAAAAGATTAATTTTAGGTAAATAGAAAAAAATGGCAATTTTTTGAAAAAAAAACGATTTTTTAAAAATTTTGATTTACATTTTCCGTATTTTTAATGTTAGGGTAAATACACCAATAGATGGACACCCCCCAATAGATGGACAAATATTATTTCAAAAAGCAATTACATTAAATTTAAGAACGAAATTGTGAAGTCATAATTGTTTTTTATGACTACATAAAGTTCTGAGTGCAAAAAATAATTTTTTTTTAATCTTTTTATTTAAAATAATAATAAAAAAAATTATTTAAATTTGACGTCTCGAAGTTTTGCTTCGAGAGCGCCGCCACTAGTAAGCATGTGACAGCTAGCCGGTAAACGTTGTTTGTTATTACTATTAAAAATGAATGGAAAAAATAAGGTATGTACATTTGATTATGTTTATATTTCAATAACAAAGCTATAAATATAGTATTAAAATAATAAAATTAAAAAAAAATAAGAAAATTTAGCGTCCATCTATTGGTATTGGCTGTCCATCTATTGGAGATTTTGTCCATCTACTGGGGTTTTCGCTTTTTTCTTAAATTTTCCTTTTTTGTTAATTACTACGAAAATTAACAAATTTTTAGTTATTTTTTTCTAGTTAATTACATATTTTTACATAAATAAAATTTATTTAATTATAAATTATTTATATTTTACTATATTGTTTTGCTAAAGGAACATGAGAATTTGCTTAACCGTCCATCTATTGGGGTATTTACCCTAATTAATTTTTTTTTAACCATTTTTACCGAATTCCTTGGAAAATTACGCACAAAAACTACCTATTTTACTTAAAATTTGGATTACTTACTTCCAAAATATTAAATACCAAAGATTCAAAATCCCAATTCGCACTAATGTGGTTGCTATGTATGCTAAGTCGAAGTGTGGTTATTGAGGGTTAAAAATCCATTTTTTACTACACTAGATCTTCACGTGACAAAATAATTCTTTAAGTTAGGTGACCACCTTGGAAGGCTAAAAAATGCAACATTTTCAATAATTTTTTCTTTAGGCCTTGTATAAGATATTACAATGATTTTTTTTAAACTTTTATTTGAAGCTTATAAAATATAAATATACTTGATTTTTTTTAATAATATTTCTTAACAACTATCCAGAAGGCGCCAAAGTCGAGGCCTCAAAAAAATGCTGTCCCATGGCGGACAGTTAATCTCAGAATTGGTGAATCTAAAAAATAAGAAAAACACGACATCTTCAAAAAAAAGATCCCTTACGAGACAATCTACTACAATTTACCAAAAAAAAAAAAACAAAAAAAAAATATGGCGGATTTTTGCAAAAAATGTTGAAAAAATACCCATGTTTTTAACTATTCTCTGCTAAAAAAATGTTATAATTAACTTTTTTGGCAAAATGTGGTAGATTCGCTTACAAAACATCTCAACGAATAAAACAAGACCAAAAAAATTGAAATCGGTCGAGTAGTTTCAGAGATTAACTGTCCGCCATTTGAAAAAAAGTAGTTTCGAGAAAAACGCGTTTAAAATTTTTACTCGCTATGTGCACGCGCTGGAAACGCATGCACACTTTCACGAATTTCACTTTGTCAGAATTCGAATTTTTGGAAAAAATGTTTGGGGGTGATTTTTAAAAGTATAAGGATTGAGAAAGTGTGAAAAAAAAGTCGATTTCTTTAAAGGTCACCTACCTTAATTTTCAGATTTTACGGAAGAACTACATAAGAAAATCTCAATGAAACTTGCAATATCGATGCGCAGAGTAGTGAAAATTTGCACTTATATGTAATTTTCAAAGCTCATCCGTTATTCATTCAAGCAGTTAAGGACATGTAATACTTTACCATAAGAGCAAATTAGTTACATGAATTATACGTTCATAATAATAAATATTTTTAGCTAATAAGAGTCAATAAACCTTCGCTTCATATAGACGAAGGTTTATTGACTCTTATTAGCTAAAAATATTTATTACTATGAACGTATAATTGGTATAACTAATTTGCTCCTATGGTAAAGTATTACATGCCCTTAATGCTCGTGAATAATAATTTCAGATGATTCCTAAAGTTGTATCTAGTTGCTCGACATTGAAATTACTTTTTTGACGAACAGCTAGTGCCATCATTATTGTTCAAGTCTATATCCTCATCTTCTTTTTTGAATTCGTTTTCATGTATTTGAAGAACATGAATTTTGTTGCCAACGTAAAAAATAATAGCTGCCAATATGGAAACTGCAATCTAACTGTCCTATTTCCCACTTTAAAAGTGCAGCACCAATTGTAAAGTGGGACATAGGACAGTAGGCTGCTGTTCTTATATTATGTTGTAGTTATTATTCTTTATGTATTTTGTATACGAAATTCATGTTGGTCAAATACATGAAAACGAATTCGAACTCGAAATAGAAAATGAGGATATAGACTTGAATAATAATTATCTCTAGCGAAAACTTCGGATTGAAATTCATTCCGAATCTATCTGAAATTTTCCGCATCATTCTGGAATTTGTATCCGAACCAAACAGTTTCATTCCGATCTATTTCGAAGGAAGTTTTCAATCTGAATTAATCCGAAATCCATTCAAAATTAATTCGAATGAATCCTCCAATCCGAATTAATCAGAATTAATCCGAATTTTTCGGAATCATTCGGATTTGAAAATTACTAACTGCAAATTTGCACTACTTTCTGCATTGATATCGAAATTTTAATTGACAGTTTCTCATGTAGTTTTTTTTCGTAGAGTTTTAAAATTAAAGAATTATTTTGAATTTTTAAACAACATAATTTCTTTTTGGCTGTTGAAAGACTTTTCTACAGTTATTTACAGATTTTGATAGTGCTTGAATTGATCTTTCATTTAAAAAAAAAGAAGAACGAAATATCATGTTTAGTATAATAATTTTCGAGAAAAATGATTTTGAAAAAAAAAAATATATATATTGTCACGTGCCGCGACTTAATATTAATTAACTTTCTTTTCTATTAATATTCTTTAAAAAGACCAGCAATTGTAATCCATATATTTCAGCTGGCAATTAGCATTTAGACAATTAACTGTTCAATATCAACCAATATTGTATCTTCATTAAATATTAGCAAACAATATTATATTTTTGCAAATGTAAATGTTCAAAACCAAACAAGGACAAACCAAAGGCGACCCCCTTTAAAGAACTCCCCCTTCGACTTACAACATAATTTATGATTATATTCTACGAATTTCCAAAGAAACCACATTTATAAATCTCAATAACTATAAATATTAAAAACCCAATTAGTAATGGAAAACACATGTTAAGCCATAAATTTAAAAACAAATCAAGTGTAACATCGTCATTTAGGGAAACGGTCAACCACTAAATTAAGTTCTCCCTAATTTATGTATCCGCACCTGTCAATGTCCACCATAAAACTTATAAATGTCATTGTTCTAAATCCCAATCTAGGGTGATCTTTGACCCTACGGAAACATTAATCTAATTAACGATTTTAAAACTAAAATCCATTTAGGGGAACCTGCGACACTAATGTCAATATATATCATCGAAATTCATTCTAAGAACCTGCACGTGTTCCCTACAATGCTTAGCGACCATCTTTGAATTGGATAACCCTCGATTCCGATACACCAATCTAGGGTGATCTTCGACCTTACTAAATTAGAACGGAAACATTAATCTAATTAACGACTCTAAAACTAAAATTCATTTAGGGGAACCTGCGTTTCTACGACACTAATGTCAATATATATCATCGAAATTCGTTCCAAGAACCTGCACGTGTTCCCTACAATGCTTAGCGGCCATCTTTGAATTGGATGATTAATTGGAAAAAAGTCCTATAAAAACGAAGGGTTTGGGCTAGAAAAGTCAGTCTGCCTGGAGGAATCATCGAGTTACGTCGTAGTCTAAACCCATCTTCAAGTAGTAAACTCTGTGCGGAAAAGTATCCATTTTGAAAACACAAGTGTCATCGACAAGTTCATTGGTCTATAATTCCAAGAGACCCATACTGAGACCAACCCCTGGAGTCCAATTTCAACAACACGGACCCAGAGTTCACCATCAAAGATACGGACCCCAGAGTCTAACAGCACTAATCCTTGACAAATTTGGGTAAGCAAGTTACATATTTCTTTCCTTGACCCCTACGACCTATTCTGAAGAAGGAGCGAGAAACTCAGTTTCTCTTTCTGTTTCAGATGCAGATCGAGAGATTTTCTTTAAAGGGCCTGCCAATTTTGAACATTTTTCAATAAACATTAATTAATTATTAAATTCTGTGTGTATTCAAATCTTGCGGTTATCCTCATCCCTGAATAGAGAATCCTTTTTCCCTATCCAAAAACGAGGAGGAACCACCTTTCCTTTTCCATATCTTTAAAATTAAGAGGCGTGTTGCGATCCTAAGACGTAACAATATATATATTTCATTATATAAATAAAAAACTACTAATTTCTAAGATTCCAGGTTGGGTAGGTTTATTATACTATTGTAACCCTGCACGTTGCTGATACTGAAATTGAAATTGGCTCAGGGCCCAGAACCCACCTCTTTGCTGACCATAGGCCTTTGATAAACTCCAGAATTGAAAGACCTCAGTTTAATATGATTAATTTAAAAAAGGTATCCATAAATTACATAAAGTATTTAACACAGTAAACTTTCAAGTATTATTCTTCAAAATTCTGAAATAAATTTGAATTCCAGGTTGTAAAGTTTACACTAAGAAAAAAAAAAAAAAATGACGGTAACAAAATAATTTTGTTGAGCATTTCATCTTGTCAGAAAAAAATTTTTATTTCTAAAAAATATTATTTTGCTGTCACAACTAATTATCTTGTCGGACTAAATAATAATTTTGTTTAGTATTTTTGTGAACAACAAAAATGTAAGAAGTATGAAGTTGTGATTAATATGAACTTTTCGAATAATATATGTACATGTAGGTATGTAAAAGTGAAAATTAATCTCTGGAATCCCTAAGAAGATTACTGTTTCTGATATTTTCGATAAGTGACGATGGTTCGTCTTCATGCTAAATTTAGAAACTTTTAAGTAAATTCCAAAGGCCATTCCCAGTGGGTTTACGATTTGTCCAACCTTGGCCCAACCTTGGGAGCCAAGCTACCAATAGTGGCCCAAGACTGTCCGCCAATATTGGTGCAATATTGGCTGATGTTTGGCGTGTAGAGGCCGTTACAAAAAATCGACATACGAGTATTGGACCAATATTGCACCAAGCCTAGGAAAAAAAGTTTACCAATAATTAATAAAAATTAATTTATTCATTTATAATCCAGTTAGATTTTAGAAATTTATTTAAGAAATTTTATGACTAATTAATAGCTACATAACTAGCTCCTGTTATATTTTTGCCAATCAATGTCTCTTGTGAGAAAGGGCAATATTTGAGTTATGAATTTTGCAATAAAAATTGCCTAAATATTCATTTAATAAAAAAAAAGTATCGCTAAATACTTCACAAATATATCATTGTTTCCATCATTTATATTTTTATTCCATCAATAATAATGATCAAAAATGTATGTTTGTAAAAAAAATGTATGTAATTATACTTACTAATTAAATTTATCTGCTAAGCACAAAAATTGCAAATGGAATAAGGAATACAATCTTCAATCAAAATTAAAATATTTCACTGAGATAATATTGAATTTGGATTTCGAGTGGATATTAAAGGTCAATGTGTACTCAACTGAGAAAATTTAATTGATTTGCGTATAGCCAAAAAAACATCGTGTTTAAATAGTCTCGCAATTAAATTGTTAAATTTGTGATCTTGATTCAAAGTGAAAATCAATTTGCATAAATGTTCGATGGACGTGTATTTGATGAGTTCGCTCCCGTTAAATTACGCAAATCGTTTTACGGTCAACTTTAAATTCGATAAAAGCACACCCATGATTCAATTTAACACGTACATCCTTCAATAGCTACGTACTTTGAGTTATAAATGTAACATTACTTTTGAAGAATGAGCCAAAAATTGTTCACACATCATGATTTTTTAAATAACCTATTTGATTCCGACAAATAAATATTTACGATATTGCATATCGTTTCACATATTTACAAAGTATTTTGAGCCAAAATTTCATATTTACAGAATATACATTAGTAAAAAATAAAATATTCCGTCAGTCGCTTGTCTTTAAAAAGACACAGATTCATCCTAGTACAATGTACAATTGTACATTCACGCCCTGCAGATGATAATTAGAGTATTTTTTTTATATTCCTCAGTTGTAGATACTAGACTCTTATCAATCTTACAATTATTCTTGAAAAATAATGTCATTTTTTCGAAAAAATGTCTGGTTTACAGTAGCGCTCAAAAGTATTTTGTAGATTGTTTAATGTTGGAGCCTTTTGAAAATAGTATTATCGAGTATATAATTTTTGTAAGACTATAAAATATGCCTTACAAGTAATAAAAATTTTCATTTTCATGCTAATATATGTTACTTTTCTTCACTTATATATGTTTTTCAATTTTGTACTGAATTTCTAAAAAATAAATTAATTACGTATCTACAAAATACTTTTGAGCGCTACTGTATGTTACGAATACGAGTTTGTCGATCCATTTCATGGAAACTGAATGAAAGAAATGTAAATTATAAAAAGCTACTTTTTTTACACGAATATTACAAGATTCTTAAAACTTGACAGAATAATAGCAAAATATAATAAAGCGTATAATAAGTTAGGTAAATTGATATTATAAAAATGTTACAAATATGTTACAATAGTCTTAAATAATTTCTTGTTTAGTGAAACTAATACTTATTAATGTAAAATAAAAGTGCCCTTTCGCAAAACAAGTTTTTGCTGAAATGAGTGCCGAAATATTCAAACGACTCTCTTTGCATATTTAGAATTTAGACATTGATAATCTCCGATACAAGATTAGCACCAATGACATTCTAAAGAAAAGAATCATCCAGTTTAGAGACCATGTGGTCACCTCAAAACTGAAGTGATCGTAAGTATCGCTATCAGCACAGACGCCGCCCTTGATCCAGCACCTCCTCCATGTTGCATTGCAGCTGGATTCTCTCCTGAAACAGAAAAAATCGTTTCTTTTGAGTAAATCCCAAGAGAGAAATTCTCTAAAGTGAACATCATTGCTATAAATTTTGAGAGCCATTCTCCTTTCGACTGACCTCGTAACTATCGATTTGCGAACCGCCTAACCACCTTTATAATAACCACGTCGTTCCTGTGTGGAAGTTACCATCACGACGAAACTTAATTTGAAACGACAACTTTCCACGAGATGGTTCCTTTAAAAAGTGGTATTTAAGATTACGTTTTCTGTGTTAATTATAATTACGTAGTTACGCTGGGCTTCCATGATAGTGATAATACAATAATTATTGTGAAGAGAAAAATAATTTATGTAGCAGATTATGATGGATATCATGCAAATAAACTGATAATATTATTTCCATCATTTAAAATCAAAGGCTTAATAAGGTATTAATTCATATTTTTCCGACAATAAAATTATTAGATAGAATAGTATATTATGTAACTAGGGAGAGATTTTTCTGTTTCTACAGTGAGGGAAATGTTTTCAGGATGATCGTCGTCGTCGAGCGCGCCGCAGACACGCAAGACGTAGTCGAGGCATGAAAACATTTCCCGAACCGTATCAGTATCAGAAAGGTATTCCCCGATTCATACACGATTCTTTTTTTAACACCGCTATGATTTAGACAATTTTTATACCTGTGGGTAAGTTAGAAAATTTTGTTTTTCGAAGCTGCAGAACAAAGAGCGAAAAAGATGATTGATGGTTAAGACATTAAGTTAACCTACTGTGTCAATTATGGTGGTAGTGAAATACTATCCTCCTTACATATATTAACCTTAGTTTTTCATCGAAACGATATTCGCATACTACCATGAATACAGTACAACCTCCATAAAAGCTCTTCCACGAGCTGTTAGACCCTGCTGTAAGTAAAGAGATAGAAATCCTATCCCTTTCTATCTGCTTCCATCTCTTACCTATCCCCTCTATCTCTTTCTATATCCATTTCAATTCACATTCACGCTTATCTCTTTGAATCTCCTCTTTTCTATCCCTTTCTATGTCTTGTCTATCTCCGCCTATGGTATCTTTCTACCTTCATCTCAATCCACATCAACGCCTATCTCTTTCAATCGCCACTTCTCTATCTCTTTCTATCTCTGTATATATCTGTCTATCATTTTCTATCTCCATTTCAATTCACATCCACGTCTATCTCTTTCAATCGCCACATCTATATTCCTTCCTATTTTTCGCCTATTCTAGTCTATCCCTTTCAGTCTTCTTGTCAATCTCAATTCGATCTTATGTCTTTCAATCCCTACTTCTTTATTCCTGTCTATCTCTCTCCTATTATCGCCTATACCTTTCTATCTTCTTGTCAATCAAAATTCACTCCAATCTCTTCTAATCCCATTTTTCTGTCCCTTTAAATCTCTCTCCTATCCTCATCTATCTCTGTCCCTATTTCCTTGTCAATCGAAATTTACTGCTATGTGTTTCAATCCCCTGATTTCTGTTCCAGCCTTTTTCTGAACTTATCTTCTTGAATGTCTTCTTCTTTGTTTCAATTTAATTCTTTTATATTCAAATTTATCGTTGTTTATCTTATTTCGGTTAAATTATTTTGTTTTAAAGAAGTAGTTATTCGTAATTCTATAAGATAGAGAAGAGCAAATTAAAAGATAGAGGAGTGAAACAATATTGACGCAAGGAAATATTGAGTGGATAGAAATAGCTGACATTGAAATAGATAGGATATACAAAATAATAGAAAAAGACAGAGAAGTGGAGATTGAAACAGATAGGCGTTGATGTGTATTGAGATTGAGATAGAAAGAGATAGGCGGAGATAGACAAAAGATAAACTAGCTGTAAATCCGATCTCGGGTGTTCCAGTTAACTATATTTAAATTTTTTGTGCTCATTTTTTGAGCACTTTGCTTCCTCATTATGATGAAGTTGCAAATGAATTTGCTTCCTTATAAAGGAAGCATTAACGATTTTCTTAAATATTTAAAAATATATATAATTCTTTTTTCTCGAAAGAAAGAATCTTTTGACCTCATCATTCATAGATTTCTTGCGTAGAGACGAATCAATTGACCTGTAGGATTAGTGTTTTTATTTGAACTAATACAGTAGCACTCAGAAGTATTTTATAGATTATTTAATGTTAGAGCCTTATGAAAATAGTATTATTGCTTCCTCATAGTGGAAGCTTTGTAATCGTTACATTTTCCAATATTTTTAAAATGGTTTAATTAAACTTTCCTCACGTGCTAAATGTCTAATACAACATTCTAATCAATTGTCCGGATGTATGTATGTATGTGTGTGTGTGTGTGTGTGTGTGTGGATGTCGCCATTTTTTGTCGCCCTATTAACTTAAAGACAGTTGTAGATAAATTGATGAAATTTGTAGGATATATTGGCTCCACCTATATCTCAAAACGTGCCAAAGAATTTTTCAAAATATTGAATTTTAAAATTTTTATGTAGATTTTGAATTTTTGTAAAATTGATTTTTCGACTATAACTTCTCAAATAATGAAAATTCAATGCTTATGTAAAGAAAATAAAGATTCCTTTCATCGAGACGAATCGATTGACCTGTATGATTAATGAATTTTATTGAATATTAAGGAAGTTATGCTTTTATTTGTAATTTTAAAAATTTTTAATTTTTCATATATTAGTTTAAATAAAAACACTAATCCTACAGGTCAATCGATTCGTCTCGACGTAAGGAATCTATGAATGATAAGGTCGAAAGATTCTTTGTTTCGAGAAAAAAGAATTATATATATTTTTAAATATTTAAGAAAATCGTTAATGCTTCCTCTATGAGGAAGCAAATTCATTTGCAACTTCATCTTAATGAGGAAGCAAAGTACTCAAATAATAAGCACAAAAAATTTAAATATAGTTAAATGGAACACCCGAGATCGGATTCACAGCTAGTTGAGTATATAATTTTTGTAAGACTAAAATATGCCTTGCAAGTAATAAACATTTTCATTTTCATGCTATTATATGTTTCTTTCCTTTACATAAGCTATGAATTTTGATTATTTGAGAAGTTATTGACGAAAAATCAATTTTTTTTTTAAATTATAAATGTATATAAAAATTTTAAAATTCAATATTTTGAAAAATCCTTCGGCAAGTTTTGAGATATAAGCGGAGCCAATATACCTTTCAAATTTCATCAAATTATCTACAACTGTCTTTAAGTTAATAGAGCGACAAAAAACGGCGACACACACACACATCCGGACAATTGATTAGAATGTTGTATTAGACATTTATCACGTGAGGAAAGTTTAATTAAACCATTTTAAAAATATTGGAAAATGTAACGATTACAAAGCTTCCTCTGTAAGGAAGCAAAAGGGATAGAAAAGAGGAAATTCAAAGAGATAAGCGTGGATGAGTGATATTGGTTTTCACCACATAATTCCTAAGTACGTCACTAGCTCAGTGGACTAAGGATTGAACAGCAAACTCGATGCGCACGGGTTCATATCCCTATAGATGAGGATTTTTCAGTGTTATGTATATACATTAGAGGTATGCTTAGAATAATATGTGACGTGCGCCGAGGAAAGGGGTCTAAGGCTGCAAATGGAGATTTTACAGGGCGAGCGTTCGAAGTCGAGTGGATAGATGCGACCTAATAGGTCTCGCGTACCTAACAACCCAATTATTAGCAAAAGTAATGCTCGGATTTTTTTTTGATGGTTTCATTAAAAAGAGCAACTCAAAAACTATCCAAAAGTGTAAAAACCTTAAAATCGAAGTTTGCAGCCTTAGACCCCTTTCCTCGGCGCACGTCACATATGTATGTACAAAATGTTGTAGTTATAAAATTATTATGCAATATGCATGTTTAAAATATGAAGATTAATAAGTTAATAAGGGAGAGATAGTCTTAGAGATAAAAAGAAATACAAAGGCCGTAGCCGGATAAGCATGGTTGAACTGCCCCCGCATGGATTTGGTTCATATTTAGGGGGCAAGTTTCTCTCAATATGAAACCAATTTACCCCAAGTGCCAAGTTAAAAAAAAATTTTTACAAAAGTTATAAACAAATTTTGAAAAATTAAAAAAATCAATTTTCTCAAAATTGGCTGAACCGATTTTGATGGTTCAAATATATATTATAGAGGATACTAAGGAAATTAAAAAAAAAAATTGGCACCCAATTCCTTTCAGGAGAAGCGGGTGAAAAAAATTATTGTATTATTGTAATAATTTTTTTTTAATGTTTATTTTGTTGCAACACCGCCAGTTTTTTTCTATAATTTACTTATATCCAAAGTAACAACACATATTTTTTAGGATAAAATCAAAAGGGTACTTCATAGTTAAAAAAAATAAATCAAACATAAGCTTTTTACGAAGCCAGCCTTTTTCCTCGACTTCGTTAGTCAAAGTGTTCTCCATATCTAAATGTTGTTTTATTCTCGTTACAATTTCTTCTGAAAGTTGGACATCTGTTTGTAACGCTTTTCCAAATTGATTGTGCAGAAATGCTGCAATTTTAAAATACAATCCAACCTTCGCACAGTGGGATAGAATCCCGAAAAATTGGCCAAAAGTCCATTTTGTAAAAGCAACAATTGAAGTGTTTTTCCTAAAAGTAGACATATGAAAGTAGTTGAATACAAAGTTTCATTTAAAGATCTGAAATATTGACCAAAATATAAGCAGTTGATTTTAAAATTTACATTTATTTTTCTTGATGTTAAATTTGTTAAATGTCTTG